>JASSUY010020093.1:0-13329 GCA_032466535.1 Forpus xanthops
TCCAGGCTGAACAGCCCCAACTCTATCATCCTATCTTCATAGAGGAGGTGCTCCAGTCCCCTGATCATCCTCGTGGCTCTCCTCTGGACTTGTTCCTACAGTTCCATAACCTTTTTATGTTGAGGACAGCATAACTGAACACAATATTCCAAGTGAAGTCTCATGAGAGCAGAGTAGATGTATTTCAAAAAGTCTTCAAACCGAAACCCGATCCTATAGTTGGAAATGTTCCTACCTAAATAGAAATATTTTATGACAAGGACCATTTTTGTGGCTTTTAAATTCTGACAACTAATACCCTTGAGTTTGATTTTAATTTAATTTATTTCAACCATAATACTCTAAGTAGTACAAGCAGTCTTCAGGTTGGAGACATTAGTAAAATGTGTGACTGCAAGTTCAATGTGGATAGTGAAGGAAATAAAGAGGGAAAAGAGAAGACAGAGGAGGAAAAATCCCAACTAATTGTTATCTATGGTTCTTATTTAAATTTAATTTACCAGGAAGAATAAAAGAAAGCTAAATAGAGAATCAAAACCATAATGTTACAAAATGAACGCAGCTTGTTAATTAGTGAACACACAAAAAAAAAAAAAAAAAAGAACAAATGTCAAACTAGAAGAAACAAGAAAATAACAATGAGTCCACAGGAGTTCTGAAGATTATTGGTCTATCCATGCAGCCGCAAACATCCTTAATATGACAATGCTGTGGGGACCTGGTGGCAGGAGTATCGAAGTAGGGTCTAACATCTTTTATTTTACTAGGCATTTCTAACACTGACTTATAAAGATTAAAGAGGCAAGTCCGTTTACAACTGAAGTCTGTGCTCAAATGTTTATGTGCTTGGACTATACCAAGATCACACCCTAAGCACTGAAGTTTTTACTTTGAAAAAGATATTTGACTACAAGCTGTGTTAGTATTAAGCAGCCTTAAAGGTTGATTGCATGTCTCAGATTAAGTGACTGTTCATACTTTTGCTGATATATAATAGTTTCCTTAGGTAATTGTGTTCAAGTGTTGCTACACCTGCTTGCATTCAGAATGTTTTTAATTGTCTCATATGTTTTACTTTAAGATTGGGAAAGCAAATGTTCCAAACTGTGAAGGTTTTTTTATGCATTAAAATTTCATAGTAACTTATTCTTTCATTCTTTGCCTCAAGTGCAATACTCTTAATTGGTTCCTAGCCATTGAATTGCAATCATGGTTTATGGCTTAGCTAGCAGTCTTTAAAGGTTTGATTCAACTTCATCTGCAACTTTCAAGACACACAATTAAGTCAGTGAATACCATGTGGAGACAAGCACTGTGTCCTTTCACTTTTACCACCTGTTAGTGATACAGTAAGATACAACAATCTCGTTTCACCTTTGGGTTCACTCAGTCAGTGATGATAGATGATGTCATAAACCACTGTATTCTCTTGGTTTTTTGAGTCCAGAAATCTTTAAAGCTTGGTGTAGAGAGGCAACAAGAAGAACTTTGAATCTCTGTATTTATGTCATTTATTTCCTAGAGCTTTTGTTGAAAAATTTCATGTTATTTCTTCATTTCATTTATAAGGTAATGAAAGAAAAATGTTTCTTTGGTGTGAATTTTCCATGCATAGCGTACATGACAATGGGCCTGAACAGATAAATCCATAAACTAACTGAATATATTCATAGTTTGATAAGTATTGCAAATTACACCTCCATTTAATTTTCATTGCTGTTATTCATATGTTTCCATCTCCTTGATGTACTGATTTATTCTATTCTAGGGCCCACTAGAAGAAAAAATTTCCTTTTTTAAAATAGTAGAAAGAATGCAGCAGGTCTTTAAAGTAGCTTAGCAAGCAGTATTTTGCTTCTTGAAAAATTCATCTCTGTTTAGAAAGTCACTCAAGGGTATGTTAAGTCTCATAAGAATCAAAATTTGGTTCTGTTAGACAGCCAACATGTACATTTCACATTACAGTCAACAGGACTTCAATTTATGTTTAAAAGTTTTCCCCTGTTAGGGCTTCAGCTGGTCCATTTTTCTCACATATACTAAATGACAGGAGTTGGAAATAACAGGTCTCATCAGTAACATACATGTAACTCTTCCTGAAGAAACTTCAGCAAAGGCTTTGAAGACTAAGCTCGTAGTCATCATATTAATTATATTCAATTGTTTCTGCACAAGTGCAAATAAATTTCTCTATGAATCATAGATTCATGGAATCATATAATAGTTTGGGTTGGAAGGGATCTTCAAAGGTCATCTAGTCTAATCGTCCTTCAAAAAGCAGGGACAACCTGTTTTAGTATTTTACCACCCTCATGGTAAAATTTTTTTTCCTCATTCTCAGCCTGAATCTTCCATCTTTTAGTTTAAAACCATTGCCCCTTGTCCGTATTACCAAGACATGCTAAAAGTCTCACTCTATATTTCTTATAGGCCCCTTTTAATTGCTGAAAGAACCCAATAAGGTCTCCCAGGAGTCTTCTCCAGGCTGAAAAACCCCAACTCTCTCAGTGCTTCTTTTTAAGTTCTTCTGGAAGACTGTGCTATATTTCCTCTAAATGTGTCTGCTGTTACTTGCAACAAGTACAATTCCCAGTTAATCAGCAGAACAGCATCAAGTTCCTATGCAGGAAGGCAGGAGCTGCGCATCTCAACATCACCCAAGCAAACTTATGCAGAAAGGTTCATGTCTGTGCCTATAGCAGCTTTGCACTACACAGGCGAAGCTCCATTTTATTCTAGGCTGCTGCTTTATTTGTCTTTATCCTTCACTTCTGAAGGGTATTTATTAGTATATGAAGAATAATAATCTTTCATTTGCAGTACTACAAGGGAACATGTTGGGGATCAGGGGGAGGTTATTGCCATTATGACAGTTTCCTTTTGGTCATTTGGTTCCAGGATTTTGTCAGCTTCATTGATATCCTTCAAGGTATTGGGATCCTGTCCATGTAATGTTTTGTATGCAGCCTGAGTTACATTCCTGAGAGCCTCTAACTATTTAAACCCTATGTATCAATAATACTCCTCTAAGGCTAATAGAAAAGGCTATAAACATGATACTTCAAACTGTTGGGTTATAATAGACCTCAATTCTGATTGCTCTCCATGAGTTGATAATTCTCCTTTAGCTCCTCCATGTTATCGGATCCACCATCAAACCCTTTTTTATTTTTTATGATTAGATAAAAGAAACTGAAAAGCTTCTGTTAGAAATTATCTGGAGGCAAATGTGGACAGATTTTGTCTCTGAATATTTCATTTATGATTGAAATAATTGTAGGATATATTTTACATTGAAACAAAACAAACCATCATTTATTTATAAATCATAGAATCATAGAATAGTGAGGGTTGGAAAGGACCTTAAGGTCATCTAGCTCCACCCCTCCTGCCAGGGGCAGGGACACCTCCCACTAAACCATGCCACCCAAGGCTATGTCTAACCTGGCCTTGGACACTGCCAGCAATGGAGCATTAACAACTTCCCTGGGCAACCCATTCCAGTGCCTCACCACCCTTACACTAACGAATTTCTTCCTCTGATCCAATATAAACTTTCCCTGTTTAAGTTTGAACCCATTACCCCTTATCCTCTCACGACAGTCCCTTCTGAAGAGTCCCTCCCCAGCATGCCTATAGTCCCCCTTCAGGTACTGGAAGGCTGCTATGAGGTCTCCACGCAGCCTTCTCTCCTCCAGGTTAAACAGCCCAAACTTTCTCATCCTATACAGCTGACATTAACTGTGGTGCCTATTGTTCAATAAACTTTTGTCAAGTGGAAGACTAGAATATGTGATATTTTTAGATTTTGAGAAAGAACACAGTATCCATTAGCAGATTAATCTTTTAGTAAGGATCTGTCATTTAAAAAATCTATAGACTCCTACTTAAATCTCTCACATGTATTGCAATCTGCATGGTTTCTGCAATTAAATTTAGGTGGGAAGAAAATCACTGTAGATGAGTACATAGTACTTGACATAATTTTTGAAAGCAACATTAATAAACTAAGAAATACTTTTGTCTGTCCCATTCATATATTGTACAATTATTCAGTATTTCCTTAGGTTAAATAGTAAGGTAAGAGCTTTAATACTTTTCATAATGGCAAGATGAATGCCTTGATCATTCTATAGAAATATTTAGATAGAAGCATACTAACTGCCTCATTCAATACCATAATCTTATTTTTTCCCTTTTACAACAAATGATCTCTGTTTCAAAATAGTGTTTTCAGGGAATTATGTGACAGCAGAAATTATCTGAAAAGATACAGAGCTATCTATGAGTATTTTAAGACAGTAGTTGCAATATTTATACTAAACCAGCAGCCAAGTACTCTATCCTACATAAACCATCCACATCACTGGACATTGTCATCAGTCTGCTTTTTTTTTTTTCCCCAAAGAGGCTGGATTTTCCCTCTAACACTTTTTGTTATAATATTGAGTTGTTCTTCCTGGTAACTTTCATAGCTGCTTCTGAGATATACAATTAATCTGATTTTGAGTTGGCATGAAGGCAGTGTATCCTGCCAGCAGTTTCCTAATGGGGATATCCTCTGCATGCTATGGAGGAATCACAGCAATACACTGAGTTAAGAGTTTAACTTTCTCTCCAGTGGCTCAGAAACAGGAACACTCTCAATGCAGAGAAAACTAATGGTTAGGAAAAGATGTAAAGTTTGCAGTGCAATTTAGATAAACCGTTTTTAATCTCTCTCTAAGCTAAAACAGCAATGAACCTATTTAGCACTGTAATCTTGGTGGAGAATAAAGAATAGCATCCTGGCATCTTTCTTGATGAGGAGCTAGATGTTGGCCTGTCCTTCCCCAAGTAAACTAGTGCAGATATGAAAATGACTAACTCTTGCTACATTGAAGGGACTTAGAATATGCAATCCAAATACATTCACAGAAAAAAAGCCTTGTGGTTTCAGTGTTCCAGGGAAAAGTAACAATCTGGAGGCATTGCCCTGGCCATCTGCTAGATGCCCACCCAACTGCTCTCTTTCTCTCTCATTAACCGCACTGAGAAGAAAACAAGATACAGAAAAGCTTGTGGGTTAAAAAGACAGGGACATCATTGACCTGTTACTGTGATAGACAAGGCAGACTTGACTTGGTGAAATTAATTTAATACAGCAAATATTTTTAATTAAATACTTGAAAATTAAATAATTGCAAAGCTAGATTTGGATGGTGAGGAACAAAGGAAAAAAAAAAAACCAAACTTGAAACAACTCTTCCTCCATCCCTTCTTCTGCCCAGGCTCAACTTAACTCCTCCATTCCGGTCTTGTACAAGGGAAATAGGGACCTGTGGTCAATCCATGGTAACTCATCTCTGTGGTTCACGCTTCCCCTGCTACAGCCTGGTGTCTTCCCTCATGTCACAGTCCTTCATCCAGGACATGTTCCCGCCCCACCAGGGTCCCTCCTCGTGCCACAGGGGCATCTCTGCCAGGTGACCAGAGCCCCTCCTGCCCTCCTCCTGCTCTGCCCTCAGGGCTCACAGGACTGTTCATCACCCGGCTCCCCTCAGCCTTGGCTGCCGGGCACGATTTGCCCTTCCTTACTCAGGCTTTCCTTGAGGCACCCACCCATGGTTGAAGGGCTCAGTTCTGCCTGCTGTGAGGTCCTTGGTGCCAGCTAGGACCAGCTGAGTCTGGCACAGGGCAGCATCGGTTACTCCACTCAGGGCACAACCAGGCAACACCTCACTGCTGCTGCACCCAATATCACATAACTTTGTGTGGAAAAAAGGGGAAAGGAAAGAAGATACTTAGAGTGTTACCCAGTTTGAAAGAAATTACCATCTGTTGTGGTTTAAAGGCCCTCACGCAGTTCGTTCACTCACTCCTCCCTCTTTCTTCCCCCAGTCCGGGGGATGGGGAGGAGAATCGATGAATGCAGCTCCTACAGGTTGAGATAAGAACAGTTTAGTAACTAAGGTATAACACAAACCACTACTGCTACCACCAGTAATAATAATGACAAGAGAAATACAAGGAAAGTATTACAATCGCTCACCACTGATACCAAGCCCAACCAAGCAGTGCACCCCCCACCCTACCAGGTCTCTGCTCTCCGTTTTTCCATCCTGGCCATGATGTGCTGTGGAATGGAATACCTCTTTGGCCAGTTTTTGTCAGGTGTCCTGTCTCTGCTTCGTCCCAGCTTTCCCTCCTCCCTGTCAGAGCAGAAGACTCAGAAAGTCCTTGGTCAGCCTGAACATTCTAAGCCATAACTAAAAACACTGGTGTTACCAGTGCTGTTCCCAAGCCGAAAGTCAAAAACACAGCACTGCACCAGCTACCAAGGAGAAAAATGACTGCTACTGCTGAACCCATAACACCATCAAACTGAGAAAGCATTCTGTTTGAAATAAGTAAATTCTACTGATACAGCACACAGATGGAACTAGCAAAACTAATTGAAAGTTGAGGGATTTTGATACATTTCCAAGTTTGGTGAGTGCAGAACCCACTATATGAGTGCCTAAGGACACCTGCACCTGCCTGCCAAATCTTTGAAACTCTAGGCAGTAGCTTCTACAGTACAGTGAAAGAGAAATCAGCTATTGAGTAAGAAGTGGGCAGAGAAATTTTTGTTTAACTAATTTTGACATTGATTCAGAAGTCAGTCCGTAACATATTCAAAGGTAAAGGTGCAATCTGCATATGTCAAAGCCCTGAAGCCTAAGAAAAGTTAAAAGGAAGGTAGTTTTCAGTCAAATCTAAATTTTTATCACTATATATTTTTCTTGTGGTGGTCCATGCCTATTTTATCAGGCTATATTGAGCAACAAAACATATTTGATTATTATAAATGTCTGATAAAACATTGTTGACAAAATATCTTAAAAATATTATTAGTTTTTTCTTGGGGCTTTTTTGTTTAGGTTTTTGCTTGTTTCTTGGGATGCTGTTTTTTTTTTTTTTTTTTTTTTTAGAGATGTTGAATGAAAACAAATACCAACAGATTATCAGAAATAATGTCATTTCCCCCCAGGAAATTCTTAATTCTGCAAGGTACCATCTTAAATAAAAGGATGCTACCATCACTTGAAACACTCCTCCAGAACATCAACCGCCTCTCTAGGAAGCTTGTTCCAGGGTTTGACCACCCTCTCGGTATAGAAATGTTTACTGATATCCAGTCAAAATCTCCCCTGGCACAGCTTTGAACAACTCCCATGTATCCTTTCACAGGATACCAGGGAAAAGGGAACAGCACCTACCTCTCCATTACTTCTCCTCAGGAAGCTGCAGAAAAGTAGCCCTTTCACCAACTTTGTTGTCCTCTTCTGGACACATTCAAGGATTTCCACATCCTTCTTAAACCATGGGGCCCAGAACTACACACAATATTCAAAGCGAGGCCACACCAATACTGATGATAGCAGGATGATCACTTCTTTTCACCAGCTGGTTATTCTGTGTTCAATGCATCCCAGAATCAATTCGCCTTCTTGATTGCCAGGGCACATTGTTGACCAGCACCCTTAGGTCCCTTTCTGGAGTGTTGCTCTCCAGCCATTCCTCTCCCAATTTATACTTGTCCCTGGCAATACTCTGGCCTAGGTACAGAGTGCTTCAGGTGCCAGAGCAGATCCCCTGGCAGCCTGTGGTGAAGGCAGTGGTGAGGCAGGCTGTCATTCTGCAGCACGTGTAGGTTACAGGTGGAGCAGATATCTACTGTAACCCACACTGGAGCAGCTGCTGAAGAACTGTACCCCATGGGAAGGACTCATGTTGGAGAAATTAATGAAGAACTGTCTCCTGCAGAAGGGACCCCACATTTGAGCAGGGGAAGAGTGTGAGGAGTCCTCCTCTTGAGAAGGAAGGAGCTGCAGAAACAGCATGTGGTGAACTGACTGCCCTATCCCCTTTCTGTCTCCCTGTGCCACTGAGGGGGAAGGAGATAGGGTATTCAGGGGCAAGGTTAAGCTGAAGAAGACAGATGAGTGTCGAAGCTGCTTTTAAGATTTGTCTTTATTTCTCATTATCCTATTCTTAATTAATTGGTAATAAATTAAACTAATTTACCCAAGTCAAGCCTGATTTTCCTATGATATTAATTAGTGAATGACCTGTCTTTGTCCTGATCTTGACCCACAAGCCTTTCATTACATTTTTCCTTCCCTGTCCAGTTGAAGGGGAGTGATGAAGTGGCTTTGGTTGACACTTGGCATCCAACCAAGGTCAACCCACCACACTACAACACAACACTACAACATCTTTGTTTTCCATCCTCGTAATCCTCACCCAGAGGCTCTCAATGATATCAGCACTAACTGTAAGGGCTGAGCAATAAAACCTTTCCCTTACAATAGTGTGACACCTGCACTTCACTTGACCTGCCTGTCCTTCCTGAACAGCCTGTAGCACTCTATCCCAGCACTCCAATCATGGGCGTTATTACACCAGGTCTCATTTATACCAATGCTGTCAGCTCTGAGAACTGATCAAAGCTTCCCGTATATTCTGCATGTTTCTTATACTGCAGGCATTTCAGATATGTTCCTGAGCCCTCCATGTTTCCAGAAGCAGAGTGAAAGTTCTCACTAGCATTGCCACCCTCAGATGATGCTACGCCTGCCCTTGGCTTACCTATTGCAATCCTGTTGGTATCCTCTAGCCCCATATATACATATAATAATGTATCTTTGACATTTCTGAAGGTGCCATTTGGTTGAGTGACAAAAAGAAATCCCATAGTATGTATTTGCTTCATGTAAACCTCATTGACACCAATTACTCATCAGACATTCCGAACAAAAAATTGTTTTCCTCATTGAAACTGCAGATTTGATATAAAATAAAAATGTGAATGGATTTCTCTTCAGGGGGACACATTATTTATGACAAACCAAGCGTACCCCTGAATTCAGTTTAAAGTTCTATAAAAGACCTTTTGTTCATTTTTCATTCTTTTTCTGGTCTTCAAATTTAGACGAGACCAAAACAAAGCATTACAAGACACTGGTTGATTTTACTGTACTCTAAGGGTTACAGCTATCTGAAGCAATCCCTTGAGTTTCACTTAACATCCACAAGTATCCACTTATTAAGGAAAGTTAATTATTAGAAAAAAATAATAATGTAACTGCTTGGACTGCTCTAAATTAACCGATCTGAATCTGGTTCTTAACATGAAGAGATATATTTTTCAAAGCTGAAAATAACCCCCATAGTGACTGTCTTTCTTGTTACTGAACTGACATATATAGATTCTGACATCTGTCAAAGGGCTGATCTGGAGATAGAAAGCAAACAGATGAAGTACTAAAACCAGTGAATACAAGAATGCTATTGCTAAGTACTATTTCAGAGAATAACGGAAAGCTTCAAAAATGTGTCATATGTCATGAAATTCTAGGTAAATATTGATAGTGATGTGCATATGACAATTTGTGGTTTGTCAGCTTGTTCAATATGTACAATAGCTAATACAGTACCCTGTGAATGTAATCTGAAGCTTTGTTACTCCTTCAGAACATATTCAGATCTTCTTGAGTTTCAAGGGAAAATCATAGCTAAATATTTTTCAGTTAATAAAGTTTCTACATCTTAAAAAAATCAACATGGCACAGAGAACAAATATTGTACTTTCAATAAGCATACAGACTTTTATAGAAAAGTAAAATAATTATGTCTCCTATATTTCAGAGCTGATGAGGTGTGATTATCAAATTGATAGTCATTACTTTAAAAATAAATCAATGATATAAATATTATATTATCTAATCTATTATGCAAATATAAGGTGCCAATTTAATCTGCTGTGGAAAACCCATCCTCTTGCACAGAGGTAAGTTGACCTAAGAGACTAGGATCAGTACTGAATGTTGTCTCAGAAATAAAATTGAATAAAAATATGAAAAATTCAATATTTACCAATGTTAGAATGTAAGATAAATTAAAAGATGCATATGTAATTTTTTTTATTATTTTCAAAATAAAGATAACTTATTTTAATCATCACAATATCCGCATTTTCCTTCTTCAAAAAGCACAAATAAAAAAAAAAAAAAATTGCCTAATAATTATTACTGAACCAAACCTTTATAGCTCACAAATTGTGCAACTCACTATTTCAAACACTGCTGATGTTTTATCATTTGTTATAAATCATTATGCACACAGAGAACCATGAAGAGTAAGCACATAGTACATTAATAATAGATAAACTGCATTGAAAATTACTTCCTTGACCATCACTTCAAATTTTAAGGATCACTAAAATCCAACCTCTAAAGAAAAAAAAAAGATTTGACCTAGTTGGAACAAGGCCAAACTTCAGAAATATATGCAGCAGTTTCAGTGTCAGCAAATAAAGTAGGAGTAATTATCTGGACTAATATTTATGAAGATATTGGAACAAAAATATTTATAAGAAACAGTCCTACAAGTACATAGAATCATAGAATCATAGAATAGGGCTGGAAAGGACCATAAGATCATCTAGTTCCAATCCTACCACCATGGGCAGGGACACATCCCACTAAACATTGCTACCCAAGGCTCTGTCCAACCTGGCCTTGAACACCGCCAGCAATGGAGTAGTCACTACTTCCCTGGGCAACCCATTCCAGTGCCTCACCACCCTTACACTAACGAATTTCTTCCTCAGATCCAATATACACTTTCCCTGTTGAAGTCTGAACCCATTACCCCTTGTCCTCTCAGTACAGCCTCTAATGAAGGATCCCTCCCCAGCATCTCTATAGGCCCCCTTCAGGTACTGGAAGGCTGCTATGAGGTCTCCATGCAGCCTTCTCTTCTTCAGGCTGAACAGCCCCAACTTTCTCAGCCTATCTTCATAGCTGAGAAAGTTGGGGCTGCTCCTTAAAGTGTTTATTGCTAAAATTACCCTGTACATTAATTTTACATAGAAACTTGTCTGCTTTTTATAGCAAATTTCTTCTCAGCTGTTGTAGATATAAAATGTACAACTCTAGCTCATGAGACTGCTCTAGTGTAACATTTGCAAGAGACAATCCATGGTTCCTTGGATATATATCATAAAAGGCAACCACAGGTTTCTGCCAAAATGTGTCTTTAATTTCACTTGCTTTAGTGAACCCATACAGATGGCAACCAAAGTTCAACCAGATGACTTATCAAATTATTTCCAATTTTTTTTGTACAAAAGACATCAGGATAAATTTATTCACTGTTTTCTCTGTCCTCACCTTTATACCTCAGTGTAGCCTGGAACTCATTGCCACATTGTAACATTCGTTTTCTTGCAAAATAAAAAGACCCAAATTCTAAAAGTCTTTTCAGTTAAATCTCTACAAACCACACTTTGGAAAGAATTGCTATTTATGTATTACCATATCCTTGTGTTGTGTTGAAACACAGATAATATGATCATAAAAAAAAAAAAAAAAGGAAAAAAAGAGGGGAGATTTAGGAAAGAACAATTAATCAGAAGCGTTCTTGGCGCATTACATTTGTCAGCTTTTGCTATAGCCTAGATTTTCCCTAAAAAGTGAGCAAGTCAAATTAAATATCCACTAATACACATATGAAGAGCAAATATTAAAGCACCACTCTGAAAACTCAGACTGAATGGTCTCAGATCCTGCTGTGTAATATCAATATTTTATAAACCCAAGAAATCCATTACCATGTTCTGTTCAGCAATGTAGCGTTCAATGTAGTGACTGGGATGCTCTTTCTTAAAAAGCTCTGAGAAGGTGGAGTTCTTTGTGTCTCCATCCAAAGCAGTAACTTGATCATTAGCGCAGCCCAGTTTTGCAAGCACAACGCAATAAGCTTTGCAGGTAGCCCACTTTTCTCCCATTTTCATAGTATATAATTTTTGGATGCAGAGTAACAAAGCATTTACCATTGTACTTCCTTTTTGTCACATACCTTTACTTGACATTACCTATAGCTCTGAAAAAGAAACTGTATGAACTATATCTGCCACTCTCAGCAGAAAATAAGACAAAAACTTGATGCCATTACATATAGTGACTTTTAAGTACATCCAGGTGAGACAGAGAATCAGATTCAAAAACTCAATTTAGCTAAGGTCTCAGCTCAACAGTTCAAAAACCCCAAAGCATGACTCAGCACCATTAAATTTCTTTCAGGTAATTTTGTTAATGGGAAATAAAGACTTCAGATGTCTTCATATATTTTATTTCAAAAAAAAATCACTATTGAAATAAATGATATAAAAATTATATTGGAAGGAGGGGAAGTGAATAAAGTATTCCTTAGAACTGTTTGGGTGTCTTTAGTGGAGGGATACATATCTGAAGACTGAGCCTGTAAATCATGCAGTGTCAACACCTATGCATACTTTTAAAAGCTCTTTCAGATGGTGGTATTATTTGTCATTTACCACAGCACTGCAAGCCTTTGAGCAACTACACTTTTCATTATATAGTATAACACAGAATTCTGCAGCCTTTAGCTATAAGTAAACAAAGAGTTCCTGCAAAATGCTCATGTTTATATAGCTTTATACACTCATACACCATAATTTGAAATGGAAGTAAAATATCAAACATATTTGTTCTCTAAGTGTACCCTAAGAACTGCTGTTTCCGTGGTATTAAAAGATGTATTGGTATAGTACAGCTCTGCAAATCAACCTCTTTCAAATGATGTCCTCTTCCCAGAGATATGTTTTCTTTGGTATGTTATCACACACAGACTAGCATGTATTCAGCTTGTGATTATAAAATTTACATTAACATTAGGTTATTACTCTAGTTTAGTAATGTGCATTAAATTGAATGTTAAAGCCAACAACTAATAAATTCTAGTTATGTGACATTTTTTCTTATTTTTTAGACCTCATTGAACACAAAGACTATGCACTTGAAGGCAATCTCATTAGCACTACATACAAGTAGGACACAGTTGCCCTTAATCAAAGTAGTTTACTTAAAAAATTGGCATGCAGTAATATATAACTCTCAAAAAAAATAATGTCTAACTAAAAAAAAAAGGAAAAAGATGAAAGTGCTACATTGTTTGTACATCTGCCTTTTTCACCCTTTGAAAAGAGACCATATTTCTCATCAACCTTTTTCCTGCACATCTATCTTATATATGTTTTTATTGAACACATATATCTTAATCAGAATCGATTTTAATAAAAGTGTGCTTGGCAACCAATGCATTACTCGGTATTTTCTCAATAATTAAATTTAAAAAGTTGAAAAGAAGAAATTATGATGATGTCTTGGGTTCAGCAGCAGCAGTCATTTTTCTCCTTTAAGTGGTAGCTGGTGTAGCACTGTGTTTTGGATTTTCTGCTTGGGAACAGTGCTGATAACACCAGTGTTTATAGTTATGGCT
>JASSUY010020098.1:10686-27398 GCA_032466535.1 Forpus xanthops
CAGGCCACCTGTCCTTGCTTCCACCTTTTATAAGCCTCTTTTTTCCTTTGAATTTTCCTCAGCAGCTCCTTGTCCATGCAAGGAGGTCTCCTGGCCTTCCTGCAGTACTTCCTTCTAGTAGGGATGTATAACTCCTGAGCTTGCAGCAGGTAATCCTTGAATATCAACCAACAGACTTGGGACCCCCTGCCCTCTAGGACTATATCCCATGGAATCTTACTGAGCAGGATCCTGAGGAGGCCAAAGTCTGCTTTCTTGAAGTCCAGGGCAGTGAGTATGCTGCACGCCCTTCTCACTGTTCTGAGGATCTTGAAGCATTACTGTTGCTAGTTCATTTCTCTTAGTTTGTGGCCAGTTTGGTGTTTTGTGTTGTTTGAGCTTTTTTGTTTTTGGTTTTTTTTTTTGCATATTCCAGACCTGAGGTGTTTATCTTAAATGTATATGCATACTGTTCTCATTTGGAAAATCACTCTGTGTGAAGGATGACAGATTTACTTGACAATGTTTATACTTATAGCAAATTCATCTGGTATTCGCACTTGAAATATCCACATGTACACTTACTGGAGAGATAGGAACTGTATTTGAAAGACAGCAGGACAATTATTAATAAGGTGCTACAGCTGTTTGAATCCATGCTCAGTAGTAGCTACAACTTAATCCATGTTGTTGATAAAATCTTTAGATAAGTATTAACTTATATGTTACAACTGATGAAGGAGATAGGTATAGTGACTTCCTTTTTTTTCTGATCTGAAATACTTGTATTTTGTGAAATGAGAAACAAATGGTATAGACAAATAATATTATCCTCACATGTAATTTGCTGAAATGCAGTGCTTTAGTTTTGGGTAGTATATGCTGATAGATAAGGTAAATTGATTTTAAGTTTCTTGATGTAGAAATTCCTGAAGCATGTGATGTGAACCCCAGCCTGCCATGATCATATATTTCCAGGTATGTAGTAACGAAATGGCTGAAACAGAGGAGATCAGTATGCAGAAAATATAGGGGTAGCAGAAAGAAGCAGAAATGTGGTTTTGTTTAGGAAAGAGTCCTAGCTTAGATCTGGACAAGTCTAAAGAAGTTAACTAGGCTTATGGCAGAAAAGACCATATTTCTTTTTTCCAACCTGCTGTGAGAAATCAGAGATTAGAAGAGAAACTGTGAACAAGAAAGTATATCATGGTCTCCTAAATTCCAAGGGACTGTAGCATGGCAGGTGCTCTGGTGCAAAGAAATAAAAGCAGATATTTGATCACTTAACCAAAATTTTGTATATGTATATTTTATGCTAGGCAACCTAAAAGTAGATAATGACCCTTTGTGAAGGCCATGCTTCTCAAGTGGCTTTAAAAAGTAATCAAACAGAACAATTAAATATTCAGCTAATGTCCAGAGGCATTAAATAAAGTGTTTCGCTTAAGTACGTTATGACAGTATTAACTTTTCACGTTGACATCAAAAAGATATTTTTGCTCACTGAAATGCTGCCTTAAATTAAAATTTTGCTTTGAAACCAAGGAATACATCGTATAACAGTAGTATAAAGTATTTTACAATTTACAGAGGAGATTGAGTCCAATTTCATATTTGCTACACTTTCTGCTGGGATAAAGATTGAATTTAATGATTGCACCAATATATATAATCACCATATCAACTACCTAATATGACATGACAGCACACCGGAAACGTTCCTTGGAGAGAAATGCTACAGAGTATGAGAGGATTACAAAAAAATAAAATGATTGACTCAAGTTGACAGACCAGTTATTTTTAAAACAGCTTTAGATAGGCTTTTAAATGCAAACAGTGCTCCTGCTGCCAAAATCTGTCTTGTGCTAGTTATTTCAGGAATATAAATTGCTTGGTTTGTGGTTTTGATCAAGACATTTAATTCTGACTCTTTCCACTTTGTTTAATTAAACTAAGATTTCAGAAAGGTGTATCGCCAAACCTATTTAGATCCATATCTCCTAGGGAGTAATCTAGATTGTTACAAAATATGAATTTTTTTTCAGGGTTCAAATTTACAGACAGAGATTTCCCTATGGCTGATTCTACAGAATGTATCAAATTTTCCCTAATTTTAGCTTCGTAGCATGTTGTTTTGCATCTTTTAGCTCAGGACAACATCTTGCCATATATACAATCACAGTAAAGAAGTCTTCCTTATCCAAGACAATAACCATACATACAATTTCACTGAATATTGAAAGCCAAGTTGGTATTTTAAGTTGAGGTTTTGTGGGTTTGCTTGTTTCAGTTTTTCTTCTTTGGTTTGGTTTGTGATTTTTTTCCTTTTTTTTTTTTTTGGTTTTTTTTTGTTTTTTTTTTTTTGGTTTTTTTTTTTTTTTTTTTTTTTTTTTTTTGTTTTTTTTTTTTTTTTCCAAAAATCCAGGCGACTGAATTAATGGAAAAATTTGCTTAAAAAAAGTTTATAGAAAAAAGTCACTGCTGTAGCTGTTAAAAATGATTTCATTGAGAAATTAAGGTGAATTTGTCTTGAGAACCTGTGAAGTGATGAAAAGTAACTTGTTGCTGATATCACTTATGGCAGATAATTTGCCCACATTTTAATGGTGGTATTTAATCATTAATTATACCCTGCCTTAAAATAGGGCATTATGAATCTTGGAGGTTTGTCTTTTCCCTTTGTTGCTTAAAGTTTTCCTGTAGTTGAAAATAGCTTAATGTACTCCAGGAACTGCCATGAAAGACTGTTAATTTATTTTTGTATAACACACTGTGTGATGAAGTCCTGGCTCACAGGTTTGGGCTTTTTTGGTGGCACTTACTACGAATTGTTGTAAAAAAAAAAAAAAAAAAAAAAGAATAGATCAGTGACTAGATACTTTTAGTTTCAATGCAAATTTCTGTCATTCCTCTATGTAAGCTATTTCTGTAAAATGTCTGGCATAATCATAGAGGAGAAATGTGTCCAAGAAAAGAAATTTAAAGGTGGCTTTTTTTTTTTTTTTATATATATATGTCTGCATTAGGATCTCAATATATGATGTCCGGGGCACTTTTTTCAGCTTCTGCTTTTTAGTAAATCTTGAATTCAGACTACTTGGTGCCATTACAGCAGTTCCAGCACAGGTGAACTGAATAGGAATGAGGGCTAGGAACATCTCCTTTTAACAAATTACATGTGGCATTTTGGCTGCCTGCAGACATTAAATGAACAAAGAATGACACTGATGGCTTTAGTAGACAGCTGGGTGCATTTGTCCTGGCTTGTCTTTCTTATCGAGGACTCCACTGGGCTGCTGCTACGTTGAAGAGGCTGTTGCTTCTACTGCTTGGTTCTTATTCTCCCAAATACCCTTGCCAACACTGTGCATATCCCTCCCTTCACCATTTTTACTTAAGGAGCCACAGAGACGATGTTGTGATCTCAAGGCTTCAGAACATTTCCAATTGTTTGGAAATTCTGCTAGCTGTTCACACGGTGTCATTTAATAGTTCTGTGATATTTGATGCAAAACTAAATGGAAGTCTAGTTTTTTCTCCCTTCTTGTCAGTTGGACTTGCAGTTTTCAGTCACTCTCAGTAGGATCTGCCCCACTGTATAGTTATTTGCAAGTTTAAAATATACAGAGGTTAAGTAATTGATTTTGACAGTTTATGCATGCCATGAGTCTGACCCATGTTGAAATACATGCATGTATTTGTGCATGGCTGGAAGTCAAGATGATTCTCTGAATAAAAGTGTGAATCTGAACATAACTCAAGAAAAACTTTTTCTTTGCTTTGCATCATTCCGTCGCTGGCAGTGTTCAAGGCCGGGTTGGACAAAACGTTGGGTGGCGTGGTTTAGTGGGAGGTGTCCCTGCCCATAGCAGGGGAGTTGGGACTAGATGATCTTAAAGTCCTTTCCAACCCTGACTATTCTATGATTCTGTGATTCTGGGGCATACCTGCATTTGTGCTGGCTTAAAGATGGAAGATGAATCTGAGTGTTTTGAAAAAATTGACTCAACTGGTTTACTGCCTGAGCAGAAATCAGGAACACGTGCTACACCAGTGCAGCAGAATAATGCTGTGTGTGGCCATGTAATGAAACCCTAAACTAGAGATAGCCCCTGTAGCTTCTGTGTTGCTTTTAGTTACTTGCAGTTTGCCATGCTATTTGTAAGACAGCAAAATTGCATAGCCTTAAAATTTTAAGTAGTTTTCACTGTGAAATGTGGCCAGAAGTTATTACAAATAATTAAACAATCTCAGTATCAAAGTTAGGCTCACATCCCTTTTGCTGCAGAAAATAAATGAGCTCAATGGATAATGTTCTTACAGTCACAGCAGTGCAGACTAAGATACCAAATTCTTTGCTGGTATAAAGGTGGTGTATATTTCTCCAGTCATTTTGGCATAACAAACAAGACAGTGAAGTTCCATGTTCCAGTAGCATCCTTTTTCTTAATTGTCCATTCTGGCTTATTTTTGTTCAGAGAAATCTGGGATCTTATTTTAGTGGGCCTGGATTTGGATGCCATGTGTGGAAAAAGGAGGGTTGTTCTGTCCCTAAATTACTGATTCCTAATTATTCTATTCTGCATAAATAGCAGAGTTGAAGTAATAAATTGTTTGGCATCCTAAACAATCCTCTGCCATTGTCCGTAATTTTTCTGTGTAACGACCCTCAGATCTCTCTTGCCTCTGACATGCATTTCTTTTTGGGCAAAATAGCCACTGAACTTACTACATTAGGTGCTGTGGCAGGTACTGCTTTCACTTAACATTACCTTTGGTACATTCCAAATTAGCTCTTCAAAGTTACTGGAATAATTAATATAACATCTTTTTTATAGTAGGGCTTTCTATTTTGTTTCAGACTAAAAATCTTTCTTTAGGGGTGGAATATTCCTGATGAATTTCCTCCCTTACCTAATCCCCATGAAACTTTACTTAAATCCTGCTGAGCTCCATTTATTTTTGAAGCTCTCAATGTTTTGGGCTTTTTACTTTGATAATTTTAGAGTTTAAAATGAAGTGTTGAGTGGGAGAGAAAATGCTATTTGGAGTCTAACTGGAAAAATACAGTTCTTTTATTTTTTTTTTTTTTTTTTTAATCAGCCATTCTGAAAGATGGGAGTTTTCTACCTTCAGTTCCTGTGGCTGAATAATACAGGGAGAATAATAGTAAGTCTACATTTCTTTTTGTTTTGGCTTGTTTTGGTTTGGTTTTTTTTTGGGTGTGTTTTTGTTTGTTTGTTTGTTTTGTTTGGCTTTTGGTTGTTTGTTGGGTTTTTTTTGGGTACAAAAAACCAGCGACATTTAATGACTTGCATGTATTCAGTAGTTAGGGAATCTGTTTTCTTAACCAAAGCAAGTTTTTGGGGAGTGTTTTTGAAACTCAGTCTGCATTAGAAACTGTCACAGAATTTATGCCTAGAAAACAGTGTATCAGCATGCAAATCTATCATTCTGCTGATAAAGTGTGAGCTGAAGAACCTTTCGAAACAGCACTATTGTTCACCAAAGCAGAGACTCTTGCAGTACTGTCTTACCTGTCCCATAGTGATTTCTTCTCGTCATGAAGAGAGTTATTTGTTATTACTTGCTAGTTTGCTCTTTACTTCTTAACTCCTCTGATCTTAAATGGAATATAGTCATCTGCTTGGCCAACCTGTCTTCCACTCCCATTTTGAAAATGCTATATATAATTTATGACTCATTGAATATGCTGAATCTTGTTTTTAAAGCTATATTCATAGTTACTGCATTGGATACATGTCTGCTTGCAATATTTCACTGCTGAACGATAAGAAGCAATCTATAATGAGTAAAATTATTCGAGATTGCTTAACCAGAGGCATCTAAATATGTAATGTGTCCAGTTTGATATACAAAATAACAAACTATGGGGATAGGTAAGGTACTGTTCGTAGAAAACTATAGCTATTACGATTTTTGGAAGAATTCAGTCAATCTAGGAATATCTATACACTGAGAAGACTGAAACCAGCAGCTGTTCTTTGTTTGACTTTTGAAGTTGACTCTGGTGACTTATGGTGCAATGTTTCACAAAATGGAAAGCTATTGAAAAGCTGTGTGTTCACATAGCTCCCTCCTAAGTTATGAATTCAGCTAATTTGCCGTTACTTGCGCATACAGCAGGCAGCCTGAGAACTGTTGCATCTGTGCCCATCTGCATGGAACTCCAATGAAAAGAGAGTGCAGAGGTATGAGTGACAAGGGATTATAAACATTAGAGACTTAATTAAATCACAAAAGCTCCTGCAAGGTTCAGGCTGGCAAACTTATATCTTTCATTGCTGAACTAAGATAGGAAAAATAATCCTGGTTGCCTAGCAACATCTTTGCACAAGCTAACTCAGTGGAAAATCTTTGAGGTTGATAACAAATTAAAAACGGATGTTTCATGTGAAGAGAATATTTCCCCAGAACTTTTAGTCAACAGATAAATTCATGGCATATTACTACAAATGAAAATGGCAATGGGTCTAGAAAAATTTTGTGGGAGATTGTAGATAGACAATATGGCTAAACATCTTAGCAAGAATGATGAATTGACTTGTGAGAACAGAGTACTAATTGCATCCAAAGCATATAGTGCTCTATCTGTGGAGGAAATGCAAAGACTGCTGAGGGAAAAAAAAAAATCCAAAAAAGAAAGAAAATCTTGGCAGAGCTTGTTTACAACTTACAGCCTATAACAGCATTTTCTATATCCATGACATGCTCATTTAGAAGTTCATTTATAGTATGGCCTTGAATAGAAAAGGAAGAGGAAAATGCTAGTTAATTCCCATGTTCAAAGATTAGCCTCAGAAAGTTATATTGCAGTAGCCCAACTCTGTCAATTGCTGAGCATGTGCCTGCAGCAGAGCTTGCTGCCTGCCTCTGTGTTGTGGTTTACGGCCCTCAAGCAGTTCACTCAGCCACTCCCCCCTCTTTGTTCCCCCAGTCCCAGGGGGATGGGGAGGAGAATCGAAAGAATGCAACTCCCACAGATTGAGATAAGAACAGTTCAGTAACTAAAATATAACACAAATCACTACTGCTATCACCACTAATAATATTACAAGAGAAATACAAGGAAAGAGGATACAACTGTTCACCAAGCCCAATCCAGCAGCTAACCCCCCACTTTCCAGGTCCCTGCTCTCTGTTTTTCCATTCTGGACATGACGTGCTGTGGCATGGAATACCTCTTTGTTCAGTTTGGGTCAGGTGTCCTGTTTCTGCTTCCTCCCAGCTTCCCCTCCTCCCTGACAGAGCATGAGGCTCAGAAAGTCCTTGGTCACACCAAAACATTACAAGCAGTAACTGAAAACATTGGTGCTATCAGCGCTGTTCCCAGGCCAAAAGTCAAAAACACAGTGCTGCATCAGCTACCACGAAGGAGAAAAATGACTGCTACTGCTGAACCCATGACACTATGATTCAGGGCAGTTCTTTATATCCTGGGGAAAGAAGCGTTAAGCTGCCCCATAGATGCAAAGTGCTGTTTGTGTCATGCTGGGTTAAAGAATATTACATTAATATAATGCTCATAGCTGATGTTTCATGTACCACAAGTAGCTTTCTTCTGGTTCATTTTCTTCAGAAGACAGAACTTTCTTTCCATACAAGCCTTTTCTCATGCAGTGCAAGCCAGGAACTTCCCTTAAACTATTATCCTTTTATGACTTCTGCCATTACACACGGTAATTGAATTCTGGTAATTTGCTGTCCTTCTTACCTGTGTTTGGTTTGCAATTTATTATTCAGTTAAAAATTAAAGAATTCAAGTTGGCTTTTGGAGATTATCTGATATTTTTATAATATTCAGCACAGAACAGCTCAGTTGGCCTTTTTTGCTGAATGCAAACAGCTATTATTGCAAGCCTTCATCTGTATACCTTTTGATTTTTAAACTGAACAATATTTCTCTTACCTTATATCATGTCTAGAGCTTCTAGTGTGCTCATAATGACTTTCATCTTTCCATCAGTAGATGTCAGTAATGTTAACAGCAAACTGAATCATGCAGTTAAGACAGTCTTTAAAATGCTTTGGAAACCTTTGATACAGGCACTTTAAGCATTACAGTTTTATCTTTGTGCAGAGTCCTAGACAGAAAGAAAGCACAAATATTTTTACTTTGCAACATTTTTTTTTAAAGCTGTTATTCTTTATCTTAAACTAATTTGAAATTTAAAGTAGCAATCCATTCTAATAAATAAGCATTTTGTATGGATGTGCAGTTCACAAGCTGATAAAAACCAGGGCTGTACCCGTGTTAATTTACAGATAATCAAACTGAATGAGCTTTTAATAATAACTTGTGTCCTTATATGTCTTATCTGCTTGAAACAGTCAGATTCATCACAGAATACTTTACCTTTGGGTGCCACCAGGTCCTGCCTGCCTCCCTCGTTCACAAAGGTAAAAAAAGGAGGAAAGAGGTGCTGAAGCAGGTATTTTCAGTCCCTAGAGGGGCCCCTGGCTGGAGCAGGGAAAAGTGTGAGGAGGAAGGTCCAACACAGAGGAGCTGTTCCAAACTGACTCCAGCTCCCCATTCCACTTGTGCTGCTCAGTGCGGGTAGAGATGAGGGTGAGGTAGAGGAGTTGGAGACGGAATGAAGCTGGGCCTGGGAAGAAAACTGGGGTGAGGAAGTTGTTTTGTTTTTGTCTTTGTTCACTATCTAACTCCATTTTAATTGTCATTTTCTTCACGCTGAATGTGTTTTACCCATGATGGTGTCTAGTAAGCAATATCCCTGTCTTCGTCTTAAACCCTGGTGACCCTGGTGAGCTTTTTATTTTTTTTCTCTACCTTGTTCTGTCGGAGATAGGGGTAAAAAAGAGAGAGTAGGGGTCTGGCAGCCAGCCAAAATCAACCCACCGTAACTCTACTTCAAGCAGAATCAATTTCAAAGACACATCAGGACACGCAGAGCCTTGTCCAGTTGAATATTTACTTTTATGTTTCTACAGATTAAGATGCCACAGCCTCTCTGTGCACCTGTTTCAGTATTTAACTTCTCTCCTTGCAAAGAATACTTTCCTTTTAGCACAATGAAACTCCCAGTCCTTTACTACAGCATTTGGAAGGAACTAGGCAGGATTCAAGCAGATTATTCTTATTTTACGAGACAGTCCTATAGTGAAGTTATCAATAATTTCTTCAGACTATGTACAGTGCAACCAGGAGCTTTGTGTTGCCTATGCAACCATATTTAAAAATCTCAATTTTCTACTTTTTCGTAGAGTAATATTACCTTTGTCTAGAAATCTCTTCCTAAATTGGCTTTCCACCCTAAACAAAATCAAAACATTCCACCTTTTAAGTCTCCAGATTCCCTTTTTCTTCCATTTCCTGTCCAGCAATTCTCTCTTTGAACACAACGTATGTAGTCCCAGTACTTTTCTTTTTAGAGTCAGAGTGACAGTGAAACCAAGGTCATGGGACAGTTTAATTGGACAGTTTAATTGACCAGAAGTTCTAAACTTAGAAGTTCTAAACTTAGACTTTTGGTGTTTTATTTAGCATTTTAGTCACATGTATGTTTAAACAGTCTGTTTACTACATGCTGAAGCTTGTTTACATTCTGAGTGTGTGGACTGATATTCAATCATTGCCTTTCTATCATGGCTGCATGAAGTCTGGTGAACTATATGTGGGGCAACCTAAATATCCTTTTAGGTTTCCCCACCAGTTAGACAGAGATGATGGAAACATGTGAGAAGGACCTTCGTAGGTTTTTACCTGAGTTTTGTCAAACATTGAAAGTGAAAGTGGTAAACTTTCTCAAATTGTGATTAAGTTTCACAGTAGGGCTCTGACTCCTAACAGCCAATAAAAAGCCACTTAAAAAGCAAAAGCATTTTTTATAAGTTATACAGTTTATAAATAGAGGCAACCTAATGTCCAGTAACGTTTAGAGTTTAGAATGATACTACTTCATACTTATCAGATTTACATGAAAGCTGGTTTGAAAACTATCATTAACAAAACAAGTAAGCTTTAATTTATGGGAATTGCATCTGAGAACTTCAAAATAAGCACCTGAAATTTGAAGTTCATTAAATCCAGTACTAAAGCTGGGAGGTATGAAAAATATACTTGCAATTGGTTTATGGAGCAAGGTTATTCTTGAATTGCAAACATACTTCAAATTAGGAAAATCTCTAAAAATTTATCCTTCAACATTCAAAGAGAATTGGAGAATTAGTGATGCTGTTCAGGAATATTTAGACAGTTACAGTATAAAACTAAAGGTTCATGTAGAAAATGATGCACTGAATATAAGGCAAGATTAGCTAACTTTCTGCATATTACTTACTAAGGTCTGTGTCCTAGTGCTAAAGTTACATCTGACTTATTCTTTGAAGCACATGACTCACCAGAAAAGGCTTAGGGAGCTGGACTTAGCCTCAAGAATAAAAGGGGAAGTGTGCTGCAAAGGGAACATAATCAATGCCTTCCAGTGCCTGTGGGGAGGTTTTCAAGAAGGAGTCAGGGTCTTTACAGATGTGACTGACAGTAGGATAAGGGATAATGGGTATAAATTGAAAGAGGCAGAAGATCAAATTTAAAGGGGCAGGAATGCCATGAAGACAGAAAAGAGCTGGAACAGGCATCACAGAGATGTTGTGAAATGTCTGTTTTGGAGGTTTTCAAGAGCAGACTTAATAAAGCCCTTAGCAATCTGGTCTGACCTTGGAGCTGACCTTGCTTTGAGCATAGTTGAACTAGAGACTCCCTGAGGTTTTTCCAACATGAGTGACTGCGATTCATTATTGATTCTGCCATGGCTCTTCTTTGGTTACATAATAATAGATTTTAAAGAAAAATTAACTGCTTTAGGATTGTTTCTAATATCTTTCTTCATATGAGAAATAGTTTTGCGGTTGATTTACTACGAGGGCTCAGGAGCTGTACAAAAGTGCAGCTTTCATTAAAAAGTATTATAATATAGTTTTGCCAACTTGGTGATTCAGACCATACTCATCCCATTTAGCTCCCGCCAAAGTCAGCCAGTATCTTTTACTGCGCTGCTTTTTATAAACTCCCTTTTACAAAGGCTGTATGAAAGACTGACAGCTTTGTTCAGTTCTCTAAAAGAAAGTTCAGAGTTCTATTAATTGAAGTAATCTTGCATGCTGAACCAAAAATCTGAGAGGTGTCATCCTTGACAAAAGCTTGAACAGAGGCTGGTGACTTGCAAATTTCATTCAGTCTGAAACAAATATTCTGTCTCTGTGCTTGTAAGTAAACAAGCGGAATGAGAGATTTACAGGAAACAATGGTGAAGGACATAGTTTGAAACAAGCAAAGTTTGGACTGGATATATGGAAAAATTTCTTCAGTGTGAGAAAGAGTCCAACAGTGGAAGAGGTTGCTTACACAGACTGTGTGGCTTTCATACTTGTTGGCTTTTAAGGACTGATTAGGAGCTGAGTAACCTAGTCTCATCTCACAACTGACCAAGGAGGAGGTTCAAGTATTTCAATTTGAGTGACTTCAAATTAAGATTGGAAATAACATCAGTCCTTCCTACTGCAGTATCTGTGGTCAATGTAGGTGACAAGCCACTAACAGCCATGTTATGCAATGGTCTGGACTCAGCTGGTTTCTCTCATAACTGATGACAATGTCATATTTCATTAAGAAATTATTTGGAGCAAGAATGGGAATCACAGCCTTTCTAGCTGCCAAGTAAGTGTGCTGGGAGTTCAAACAATATTAAGCTGTGAAGTCAGTCTCTCTGGCTTTATTTAATTTAATATTTAAAAAGAATATGAAAACTAAGAGTGAGCCAATGATGGCATCTAATAGCGGCATGCTTAACATGCACTTGGTATGTCCAGTTTTAGACTTTCAAGAGAGAATGATCCCTTTTCTCCCCCTTTTTGTTAGAAAGACAGAATGATCCCTTTTCTCACCATTTTTTTTTGTTAGAAAGGCAGAATCATCCATTTTCTCACCCTTTTTTTGTTAGAGCAAGTTATATCTATGCAGAACTTATGCCTAGTCACTTCCTTCTACCTTGTAGCCCATTTTACAAAGGAACATCCCTGATAAGCAAGATCTGATCTTTTTTGTGGCTCCATGAATTTTGTTTACCATGCATAAAAAGGCCATATTTGTTCCAGTCTTGATGTTTCACTTCTAATAGCAAGAATTATGAAGAAGTAAAGCAGGGACAGAATTAAAAAAATGAAGTCAAAAACCAGCAAAAAAAAAATGTCATTGCAGGGAAGCCATAGTATCGCACAGCTGTAAGGGGAGAAGAAATTAGCCTACATAAGTTTTAATAGCAATCATGTGTATGCAGGAAAGAAACTTTATTGGGACTGTGCCTGGGGTATGTTTAAAAAAGTTGTAGTTGTGGAAGCGTCAGGTTCAGCTGATGCCTTACAAGGGTAAACTTGCAATGCAATTAGTGTCTGTAGTTCATCAGCTCAGTAATACAGCACTGCAAGGTTTTTTTGATAATTTTAATCACAGACACAGATTGATAAAATAGTTCACTATAGAAATTATTTAATCAAAAATACGTATTTAGTGGACAGTGGTTGAAAACCAGTAAAACTGAAATTAAATATCTGTAGGGATTAATATCTTAGTTAAGAACTTGCAGTTCAGATTACCTGATCAGCAGGTCTTGTTTGGAAATGTCTTTGATCCAGGTATTGACTGTACAGTCTACGCGAGTATTGTCAGCAGTATTCTAGGAATCTTGATGCCTGAAAGAAGTGTAAGCATCTGTTAACCAGACTTTCATTCCATGTCACCAATCCTATAGGTCAGGAAGACTTTTAAGCTTCATTTGTTTCTTACGTAAATATTACTTTGAACTATTTGAATGCATTATTACTTTTAATGAAAACACTTTTATGCTGCTTAGCCTGACTAGAAGGAATACAGCACTTCTGGAATCACAAGTAATTTGAAATTATAGACTTAATTCACCCAACTTAATAAAAATACTATGAAGATTGAAAGTCTATGCTAAAACGATAAATTCTATTCTAAAGCAATAAAGAATAACTTGACAATCAAAAGATGTTTGATAAGAATAGGTATTCTTGCACTCAAGCTCAGAAAATAAATGCTAGTATGTATAGCATTTTTCATCTTTCTCTATAGTATAATCTGTTTTAATGGCGTCATATAAGTAGTGAGTAACAGAATATTTCTTAACAAAGACACTGAAAGAATAGGATGAAGCTGAAATCAGTTTTATAGTATGACATACACTCTTGTAATGGGAAATTGAAGATTTTTTTTATGAGTTCAAAGCTTAATCACACAGTTCATTTCATATAGTGAAGCACAGTATGCGAAGTTTTGAGCATGATAATGTAAACTAACCCCAAACATCCATCATTAGACATTCAGATGAGAACATGCTTGGGTTTGTTTTTTTTTCCCCATTTTAGCTGTTAGTCATCAGCAAGTAGGTAAGCATTACCACATTCCAATTTTGTCTGAATCACTTCAAACAATTTCAGTGTGTCTGATGAAAACCCAAGAAAGAAATTTGTGCTGACATTGAAACCAGACAGTCATACTGAAGGTTCAATGGACATCAGCTGTCTGATCATTTTGCCTTGAGCTGCATGCTTCCTTTTATATGTGGGATTCTTCTGTCATGTAATATCAGTCCTTACTCAATTTTAGGCATGATTTGCCAAGTTTGGTGGTTTTTATCTTTTTGTCTGACTTTACAAAGTAGGTACAACTAGAGATTCTAATGTAACAGAATGCAGCTTTCATCCTATCCTATTCTGCATATCAACAGCACTGAGCTCAAACCTGCCTACTTATGTGAACTGGACTGGAGCAGCAGCTAATGCTACATTGATTCACCATTACAATTTCCAATACAACAGAATCATGAGAAAGTAGGGATTAGATAGG
Organism: Forpus xanthops; assembly: GCA_032466535.1. NCBI lineage: Eukaryota > Metazoa > Chordata > Aves > Psittaciformes > Psittacidae > Forpus > Forpus xanthops. The sequence continues at coordinate 24,572 of JASSUY010020098.1, forward strand.
CAGATGTTGGTCAGTTGTGACAGTGATGGTGGATGAAGTTCACGGGGAATGTGCAGTGTTTGCTGCAATTCAAAAACACACTAAGCCACCCAGCTCTAGGACCTGCTATAATTACAGTGTACAAGGGGGAGGAGATTCTGAGTAAATATTTTTGGTTTGTATTCTACATTTCCTGGTTATAAAAATTTCTATTTAAGATGTAACTATCTCACTTTATGTTCCAGTAAACAGTGACTTTTGAGATTGAACGATTTTTGTCCTCTTTGTGTCTTGAAAGAGGAGCCTGCAAGAAATAGCTATAATAAGATCTAGACGAACTCAGCCAAAGGCTTTTTACATATCCAGGCTTCTGAAACATAGGTCAGTGCAATTAATTCTTAGATTTCTCTGGCTTTCTTTTAGTGTGGAATATTTTAATGAAAATGTACTAAGAGTTATCATGCCTATACCTTCCAAAATAATAAATGCAAGAGTACAGTAACTATGACTTTTTTCATATTACAGGTGGACATAAACATACCAGCATCTTTCGTCCCTAGTTCTTTATTCAGTTTACATACAGTTACCTTCAGTACAGTTAAAGAACCTTGGTAACTTCAGTGCACCTACTTTTCGTAGTAGACTTAGTCATGTATATTTAACATTTCAAGGCCTTTGTATTTGCTGAATCTTTATTTGTTTTGACCTTGGATTTTCAATAGAAAGTATATTAGGATGGTGAAGAAAAACGAAAAGCGAGATCTTCCTTTTTGGAGCAAACTCATTGCAAGATAAGTTCTAGCAGAAGTACTTTACTAATGCATTTTTTGTTGAGTTATTCACACCTTTATAGTATATAGGGAGCAATGTATTAATGTAAATTCAACAGCATATGATGGTGTAAATTCAACAGTTTAATTTTTTTTAATGTGTGCGCACTTTAAAGATCAGTCATCTGGGCTTCTTATAAATGATCATTTTGAGAAGTTTTCGTGTTTGTTTTCCTTTCTCTTGGATTTGCCTTGCTTCCCAAATACTGAGGTTTTGTTTTTGTTTTTTTTTTTTCTTTTCATTCATTATTTATAAGACTTTTGTTAATGTCAATAATTAAAGCTAAATCAGAAGGGAGCAAGCTTAATTCATTAAAAAGAAAAAACATTGCCCTTCTACAGTTTTGTGGGGATGAGCATAGCTCTTTACATGTACATTCAGTTAGACAGACAGTTTTGTATTTGGAAATATCTTTTAGTTATCTGGCTACTTGCAGTTGAAATGCCAAAAGCAAGCTGTTGTGGAATCAGCCTGGGTTACACAATTTTGATTTGTTCCACAAGACAGTTTTGGGGGATTGTGGATGTTCATAAGACAGGAGTAGCTGGTACAGGGAGACAGCAGCATACACCTTTGTATATGCAGTTTCAAATGTTTGGCATGATGCAGAGCTCCAAGTAGATATGTATAGAGATGTGTCCTAAAGGACTACAATTTTCTTAAATTCTTCTAATGTAAGCCAAATACTCGATGAACTCATTCTCCTTTTTTGCACTTTAATTCAGAATATCAAAAGAATGCCTCCTTCTCAGACAACAGATGCCAGTGGCAACCAGTCATTAGTTCTGTGTCTGATCCCTGTTAGGTTCTCAGAATTATAGTTTTGGCAGTCCAGGTTTTTTAATTTTGCTCTTGAAACTCTAGTGTGTGCTAAGATGGTCAATCAAATTTAAGTCGATATTTTCTATGTTCCTATGTCCATCTCACAGAATACGCTTTCTGACAGTACTTTTCAGGTAGGATTACTTCAGATATGACAAGCAATATGTCAACTATTTCTTACTTCAATCATTTCAGTCACTACTGTTGCAGTCAAAATGACTTGATGTGGGGAATTTAATTTATTGCCAACTAGCATAAATATCTAATTACTAATTTGGATCTTGGGAATCCAACAAAAAAACCCAAACATTCAAAACTGGTAAAACCTGTTTCTTCTCCTTTTTCCGCACTCATCTTCACTCTGGGTATCTCCCCTCCACCTTTATAATTGCTATTCACTTCAGTGAGGCAATGAGCACTGCAGGAGTTCATAGTATATCACAGTTTCTTTCTGCTGCTTCTTTCTTCTCATTCTCTTAACATGCTCTGGCATAGTTCCTTCATGGCCTGCAGACCCTTTGGTCGTGTGAGGTGGGGAGAATCAGAAAAAAAAGGTAAAACCCACTGGTTAAGAACTAATAATTGAAATCAAATATGATAATGTAATAATAATTACAGTGAAAAGGAAGATAATAATGAGAGAAATAAAATGCAAGAAACACAAGTGACACAAAGTACTTTATCAAAGTAGGATTGTTCACCACCTATTGACCAATGCCTAACCTGTCTCTGAGCAGTGGCTGATCCCTTCCAGGTAACTCCACCCAGTTTATATACTGGGCATGAAATGCTGTGGTATGGAATACCTCTTTGGCTAGTTTGGGTCAGGTGTCCCGCTTCTGCTCCCTTCCATCTTCTTGTGCCACTCTTCACTGGCAGAGCATGACAAGGACTGAAAAGTCCTTAATTGGGGTAAGCACTACTGAGGAACAACTAAAACATCAGTGTGTTACCAATATGATTCTCATACTAAATTGAAAAAAACATAGCGGTGTACCAGCTACTAAGAAGAAAGTTAGGTCTATCACAGCTGAAAACAAGACAGTAATGCTCCATTGGCCACAGCAAACTGATTATCAGGTTGATTATTTTATGGTTTGCTGTCATGGGTTTACTCATTTTTCTCCTTGGTAGCTGGTGCAGTGCTGTGTTTTTGATTTTGGGCCTGGGAACAGCACTGATAACACCAGTGTTT
>JASSUY010020099.1:8936-67598 GCA_032466535.1 Forpus xanthops
CTCCCCCCCCCCCCCATTATTTCACTATGACTGGAGATACAAAAAAATCATTCTATAGCGCTGCTTAAGTGGTGATTGTGACAGAGATTTTCAGGTATTTGTAAATAGCATAATATAATGCCAAAAATAATATTACTAATATCTGCTGACTGAATGTGGATTAGATTGTTAGTGTTTGGCAAATGGCAGCCTGATCAGTTCCCACCATCTGCCCCCTTGCAGCAGCTGCCACCAGGAGCACCTGCAGAGGCAGGGGTCTGCAGTCTGCCCAGCAGTGGCCCATGGGCAGCAGGGAAAGGAATCAGTGCTTTCCTTGCAGAACAGGAAGGAATCTGGTTTGGTTCCTTACAACATTTGTCTGGCAGTACAAGAGCACCTCTGTTCTTCCTTTTAGCAGCAGTTAGAATAACTGGTGTTTTTCAGCCCAGTTCCTGTGGCAGCTTCTAAAGAGACCAAGATAAAACATAGTCCTTTGAAAGCAAACTTGAAGAGCCTAGTTCACAGAATCTGAAATCTTAGATCTCATTATAAAAACTATTAACAGATAAAATCTTGAGTGGGTCAAACCCCACACCAGTCACCTTCTCCTGGGGTTCTTTTGCCACCTAATGACTGCACAAATGATCTGAGACAAAAGCAAGCAATTACTTTTCTCCCTTTTCTGGTGGGGGATTAGCAGACAGCAGCAACGCATTTCTCTGTTACTAGATCTTCCTTTTGCCTAGATATTTAAAAGGAAATACATAAATAAATGACAGTGTTTAAAATAAAAGCATTAAATATTCATAGCAGAAAACCCATAAATCTAGGTATAAGCCATGCAAAGGCCATTTTGATGTTTGCTTTAACATGAACCTAAGAAAGCATTGCTCCATATATCCTTAATGCAGAACACAGCTTTTAGAAAGATGTCACTAGCTTTGCCAAGGAATTACATCTGCTATCTCACTGCACCAGCCTGCAAATCTATGCAAGCTTTAGACACAGATTACTCAGAACAAACAAGATATAGATTCTTTAAAGTACAGAGAAAACTTGGGAAACAGCTTGTCCTCTAACTCAAGATCTCTCTCCATTATACTGGTCCAAGAGCAGTGTACTGCCCCAATACAGAGTTTGAGTGTTTGGGGTTTTTTTTAACATTTATATTTTTCTAGTTTCTGTTCATATTGAACTAAGTCTTCAGACTTTGGCTTCGTTTATAACTTCTTTTAAAACACCTAGGCCTAGTAAATACAAGTATTATAGCATAGCTACTTACAACGATGATAGCAGCAGCTTAGATGAAACAAACTGATTTTCCTATCCCAGTTTCCTTAAGTGATCATCTAAAAAGCATTAGCCCTGAGTAAGAGCAACTGAGTCACAAGCAGTCCTTCCCTCTGGCTTTAAAACTGCTTTTCTCATAAGACAAGGGCATTAGGAGACCAAGTGAATATTTTAAATGCCATAGGAATTATTTCAGGTAAAAGAGAGGTCTGGCCAAGAAATAGAGTATTTCAGAAAGGTTCTAGACTTGATCAAAGAATAAGTGGGGTTTGTTTGTATTTACTAGCTTAACTTCCACACAGGACCAATCTACAGAATAACTTCTCTTTGTCCAGACCCATCATAAATATCTAATACATTGGAAATAGGTCTCACTTTAGTTTGTAAATAAGGACTACAAAAGCAAAGCAAGGGACAAAAACATAGTTATAGAATACACTAGAATATGCAAAAAAGTTAAATCTTATTAAGGTATAATTCCTGGGCATTAGTAGCAGTCCTATAATTAATAACAAAACAGTTGACTGCACTAAGCAGTATAACAAAATTAAATATCTACTTGTGTGTAAGAATAATTATGTTCCATAAGACTGAGGGAAGAAGGGCATTTTTGTTTACTCTGAACTATAGATTACATAGTTTTTATAGATTCATATTCAGAAATATATTTGGTTGTGTAGAATAATTCAATGAGTAACATCACTTCCCCAAGACTGCAGTTATAGTTATGAATTGGATGCAGTTCTGTTTTACCATCATAGTAGTCAAGACCACTTGAGCCATTTAACATCTAAGTGAGCACTGAGAAAAATAAAAGCTTCATTTTGCAAAAATAAAGTGTGGTATAAACTGACAAAATAATTAAAGTTTGGATTTTTAGTATGCAGCATCTTCTTCCCTAGCAATAAAACTATTCTATGTGGAGTTATCACAGCATTTGATGAGAGGAAAGTGCTACCCTGAAAGGCCTATTCTGTTTTAGTGAGGAAAGACATTTAAAGCTGAAGTAGATCAGTAAGAGAAAAAAGAAGTACCTAAAAATCAGTGTAGCATTTTTTTTTTCCCTCTTGTCAAAATAACAATAAGAGTTTAAAATTTCTAAGGTTCTAGTGGGCTACACAGAATCTTTCATTCCATTATGACATGCATAGGCAGATACATCAGATGTTTCATGATACAGTATTGTGTTATCTACAGATAAGTTCACATCTCATATGGAAACCATTCTGGTAGAGTCTGATTAATAAATTAACTACAAAAAATACTGATAGATGCAACAAAGCCCCAGTATGATAAATAATTTCATTTATGTGAAATTCTTTTCAGAATTGATCAATATGCAAAAGATAAGGTTTCAGGTGTTTAGGAGAATATTTGGAAGATTTTTCAGAGATAATCAAGTTACTTGAGCTCACACCGAAACATTGCCCTTTTCCAGATCTCTGTTTTATTCAAACTTCTCCCAATCTACTGCACATTCCAGCTTCCCCCTCCACCCTGGGGGGACTGCTTAATACCTGGTTTTGATATGTACAGAAATCAAGCATTATATTACTGCTAAGTATTAGTGTTGCATGAAAGAAACCAGTAAGCAAAAAAAAAAAAAAAAAACTCAGTTTCTTAAAAAATAAGTCCTACCTTCACAGATTCTACATCCTATTAATCATATCAGCATTTGTAAGCAAGGTTATTCTACCAGATTACTCAGTATAACGTAGAAGCTGCTTAAACTCGACCCAGATGGATTAAAATAAAAGCTTATCATCACCTCCACTGACATATCTGCAAGATGTCACGTTAGCTAATAGTGCTTCAAAAAAGGAAAGTGAAAAAAGAGGAACTGGAAGATATCTTCCTGGCAGGTACTGTGCTATTTTTATAGGAACTAATAAATCCACGCATTGTTCCCAAGCAGCTGTGCATTGCAAAGGAGTATCCAAGAAAGGTGAAGCAGGTAAATAGCCATAGATGTTATATGTCTAGCAAACTCACCTTAGCTAGTAGCTAAGAATCTACAAAAAGGATGAAAGCAGTGGGACTTACAGCTGTTGTGAAAGTGAAGATAAACTTTAAAACCTAGCATATACTGTAGTTCTCTTGTAGATGTATTTCCTAAGACACTTGCTGTTGCTGTCTTTAAGATCTGAGCTGTAGATCTCACCAGTTTTAAAAGACTTTGAAACTGCAGTGGTTCCTCTTCACCACTAGAATATTTTCCAACACTGTTAAACTAAGCAAGCTCATTAACACTGTCAGATATCCAAACAACATGGGAAGTCCTGATGAGTTTCTGCAGCAAAAACCATTTGCCTGGTATTGGGAGCAGAGGCAGTCTGCCGCACCTCGTAACACCAAATATTGCAAACAAGCGCAACATAGGCAGATGAAGAAATGGGAGGGAGTATATCCCAGAGACTGTAGAAAATAAGGAGCAAGAATGCTTCCATCCCATAGAGCAGACATTAGACTGACCCTATCCTAAGTGAAGTCAGTAATAAAGACAACAGCTCCTAACAGCTGCTCACACTTCCTGTACACATTGGTGCATGCAGCAAACTTTCAAGACTGTATTTCATGACTGCTGATAGTCTCAATTCAACATAGTAGCTTGATGCAATGTCCAGGCACTCCCCAAAGGAAGGTGAGGTAGGAGTCAAGAGGGTACCTAAAACTAGCAGGGCATATGTTTTATATCCAAGCAATAGAAACAGGAAACTGCAGAGAGATCAGACCGGGAGTCCATGTCATAAAGTAGCATCACACAAATAAGGCAGTACCCCAGCCAGTCAGACCACATGCAAAAGTCCAACTGCGCAGAAACCTTTAACAGACATAAGGTACAGCTATAGAATCAAAGAATAGCTCAGGTTGGAAAGGACCACAAAAGCATGTAGCTCCAACCCCCTGCTATGGTCAGAGATACCTCTCACTAAATCATGCCACCCAAGACTGTGTCCAAGCTAGCCTTGAACACCAATATAACTCAGCTGAAATTCCACACCTCTCCCACATAAGCCAGAAATAATGAAAACCTCAGAGTTGAGCTTAAATAGTGTTTCACAACCCATAGGTGTGGGTGGAGGCTTCAGATGAGGCTTGTCAAGGCCCTTAAGGCTTATTGTCCACTCAGTGCCCTGACATTTGTTAGAGTCAACTGATTATGATCTACCTTCAGGAGCCTACAAGAAGCAGGAAAAAGAGAGATCTGGAGGGATTTTCTTTCAAGGCAGGTATAGTGTATCATTGTGAGACGTATCCAAAGAGAGATAGGGTTAAAAAACAAAAATCTGCTCTCCATTTTAGCTGCATATACAGCTCTAAAGGGAGCTAGACTCAATCTCTCTCTTCCTAATCTTTACCACTGGTGAAAATCAGTGACTATTATCCATTGAGAAGGTCTTGTGCTTAGGATTTCAAAATTTCTTTCCTTGTTCAATGCGGGGGCATGCTCCTACACACACCTAACCTTTATTTCCTATAACCCTACTCAAATGATAACCACTAGTGCTGGTCAGAACATATGCATCTAGTTGTGGCATCTGCCTCCAACTCAAAGTGGATTTGGAGCAGACAGAAACAAGAAAATAGCCAAGGGTTAATTTGAGCAATGCACCCACCTGATGACAGTGCTGGTCAAATCATAGAATAGTTAGAGTCGGAAAGGACCTTATGATCATCTAGTTCCAGCCCTCCTGCCATGGGCAGGGACACCTCACACAGTCCCTAATGTATAGTCCATCCCCAGTATCCCTATAGCCCCTTGTCAGATACTGGAAGGCTGATATGAGGTCTCCACGCAGCCTTCTCTTCTCCAGGTGGGGCAGCCCTAACCTTCTCAGCCTAACTTCATATTGGAGGTGCTCCAGGCCGCTGACCATCTTCATGGCCCTCCTTTGGACTTGTTCCAATAGTTCCTTGTACTTTTGATGTTGAGGACACCAGAATTGCACACAGTACTTCAAGTCAGGTCTCACGAGGGCAGAGTAGAGGGGCAGGATCACCTCCCTCATTCTGCTGGTCATACTTCTTTTGACACAGCCCAGGGTATGGTTGGCTTTCTGGGCTGCAAGCACACACTGCCGGCTCATGTTCTTTTTTTCATCGACCAACATCCCCAGGTCCTTCTCTGCAGAGCTGCTCTGAATCTCTTCTCAGCCTACATGAGTGCTTGGGATTGCTCTGACCCAGGTGTAGGACCTTGCACTCAGCAGTGCCTGCCTGGCAGTGTTCAAGGCCAGGCTGGACATAGTCTTCGATGACATGGTTTAGTGTGAGGTGTTCCTGCCCCTGGCAGGGCGTTGGAACTAGATGATCTTAAGGTCTTTTCCAACCCTAGCTATTCTATGATTCCATGATTCTGCCGTGCTCTATAAATAGCAGTAGCCTAAGTCCCATGCCGCTCTCCTGCACAGCAGCAGGCTGTGCACCCAGATGTCCCTTTGAGTAGGGATGTCTCTCAAGGTTACTCCCCAGAGTTGAGAGTATCCTTAACACATCAGATACTTGGTATGTCAGTTATGAATATGTGCACTGAAACTTTTAGATCTTACCTAATTTATATATAGTACACATAAAATCCTTTAGACATAAACCACTGACCAAGTCTGGGAAGAAGTCTGGATCCAGGCTCACCTCTGAGAAAAGACATTGCTCTGAGAAAGGAGTTTAGAAAGCAAAGGGGTTCTTTCTGAACCTGATGACTCAATGTGAGAGTCTCTCTGACAGTTTTGACTGATCCTATCCTCTATGCAGTGAATAATCAAATGGACCTGGCCATCAAATCTTGTTAAACCATTGTCAAATTTGCTATCAAACTCATTTAAATCACTGCTTTATACTAATGACATATTGCTGTTTCTTTCTTACAAGCGAAGTGTGTGATTTCATCCTTGAGACTGAAGTGCCTGCAGGCAGGATAGAGTAATTACACACTTCTCAGGAAAATGCTTGTTGTAGACTCTGAGTAACAGAATCGGAATTTCATTCACTGACAAACAGGCATTAAAATTTACTTCAGGCACTAATGAAGCCCCTGTAATCCAAAAGGCAGCTGAAACTGCTTTTAGCTCCCAGTGAGAAACTTTTTCATCCCTCCTTTCTATATATCTATATAAACATTAATGCAACAACAAGATAGTTGGTGACAGCCAGCATGGCTGCGCTAGGGGGAAATCCTGCCTGACCAATCTGGTGGCCTTCTATGATGGGGCTATGGAACTGATGAACAGGGGTAGAGCAGTTGATGTCATCTACCTGGACTTGTGCAAAGTGTTTGACACTGTCTACCACAACATCCTTGTCTCTAAGTTGGAGAGACATCAATTTGATAGGTGGACTGCTCGGTTGGTAAAGAGCTGTCTGGATGGCCGCATGCAAAGAGTTGTGCTCAATGGCTCAATGTCCAGCTGGAGACCAGTAAGGAGTGCTGTCCCTCAGGGATCGGTTTTGGGACCGATCTTGTTCAACATCTTTGTCAGTGACATGGACAGTGGGATTGAGTGCACCCTCAGCAAGTTTGCCAGCGACACCAAACTCTGTGGCTCAGTTGATACGTTGGAAGGAATGAATGCCATCCAGAGGGACCTTGACATGCTTGTGAGGTGGGCTGATGACAACCTCATGAAGTTTAACAATGACAAGTGCAAGGTCCTCCACCTGGGTCGGAGCAATCCCAGGCACAACAGATTGGGCGGAGATGAGATGCAGAGCAGCCCTGAGGAGATGGACTTGGGGGCATTGGTTGATGAGAAAATGAACATGAGCTGGCAGTGTGCTCTTGCAGCCCAGAAAGCCAACCGTATCCTGGGATGTATCAAAGGGAGTGTGACCAGCAGAATGAGGGAGGTCATCCCGTCCCTCTACTCTGCTCTCATGAGACCTCACTTGGAATACTGTGTGCAGTTCTGGTATCCTCAACATCAGAAAGATATGGAACTGTTGGAACAAGTCCAGAGGAGGGTCACGAGGATGATCAATGGGGACTGGAGCACCTCCCCTATGAAGATAGGATGAGAAAGCTGGGGCTGTTCCATCGCTGGTGGTGTTCAGGTCTGGGTTGGACAGAGTCTTGGGTAGCATGGTTTAGTGTGAGGTGTCCCTGCCCACAGCAGGGGGGTTGGAACCTGATGATCTTAAGGTCCTTTCCAAACCTAAGTGTTCTATGATTCTATGATTCTAATTCACGATTTATTTACAAACTTTCACCTATCTTTGTTTACATCCAAACTTTCAACCTTAAGTCATGTTTCACATTTCTTTGCATCCCCATAGTAGTATGTTTTGGTGAGGATTCACTTCATCTATACTATCCAGGTTGTCAGTCACCATTTTTGCTTGGCAACAAGAATGATAATCTGTCAAAGAATATTCCGATCTATAAAATGACTGCTTTTTTGCTAATTCAATTAGTACTGGTTTTCAATCCTGGCCCAATTTTTACTTTTCATTTAATACTGGGTTTAAATTGAATAAGTAAATTTACACTACTGGTGTGTAGCAAAAGTAAGCATATTCTGTAAGGCCTCCTTAGTTTTTAGGACTTCTAGTTGTAGCACCATTCAAAAAGATCAGGAAAAGCTAGCTGTTGCCTATTTCAAGGAAATATTGAGAAAACTGTTCTATTTAATGGAAGCCATCTGATATTTTAAAGACGTCCAGATCACCTATGAAACTTTGAGACCCTTAACACTTGCAGGCTTTATCTTTAATTTCTAATGTCTCATTTCAACCGTCCTGATGAATATTTTGAATGCTTCTTACTTCATAAAACAAACCCTTTTAATAATGGTTTTGTGACAGTTTTTGCTTGTTCTGGAAGACCCATAACCTTTCTAAACTTTATTTTTTGCATAGAAGTGTGAAAGAGAGCTGGAATTTACATTGTTTTTTTATTTGGAAAACATGGCTACTTTTTAAAACACATAATTGAGTGACATTCAGAAATTTGAATCTTTAATTTGGAGAGGAATAGTATATAGATAGGTTGAGAGGCCGTAGGAGGGAAAGAAATCATTTGTGATCTTGCAGATCAGACTTTTATTTTCCATTGAACCCAAATAGAATGCACTCATTTTCCTTTCACTTTGTTGAACTTTTTGTAGTGAAGATATTTATGTATTGCTCATTTCTCCAATCTTTTATAACTTCTCAACCATAACTGTAAACCACACTAAAATTAACCATTTTCCAATTTGTCCTACCATGTAAATGCTTGTTAGGTTTATTGATTGTATTGTATAGAGTTTATATTGCCTTGGCAAACAGTTTAAAGGGACTATAAAATAAGCCCTATAATAGGCCATGAAAATGCTCTTGCAAGTCAAGCTTCATTGCCTACTAGAAAATGCACTTGCAATGTACATTACATATATCCAGAAGATAGGAGAAAAATTTCTATTAATCTGGAATGACTTTAATGCAAAATTAACAATTGTTTGAATGGGAGACAGATTTAAAATAAAACAGTTCAGATACGTACTTTACAGAGCACATTTGATGTTCCTATGTTTTTTAAATTCCATTGTTCAAAACCTTTATTTTACTTCCTTATTCCCTGTTGTTACTTATTTGTTATATTTTGCTTTTTCTTTAAAATGAAGTGGGAGCAAGAATAGAGAGAAGGCAAAGTTGGCTATCTGGGAGTCATCCTTACCAGATTCAGATGATCCTCTTCTCAATTCTAATAAAAAAATTAAAGGGCAAGCAATTTCTTTATGAGCTTCTTCCAGTACAAATTTCTTTCTATTGACATAGGTATAAGTAAGAAGTGTTATAATTTGTTCATGTACTTCCTAAAAACTGACCAGAGTGGTTCAGGAATACATATTCTAAAAAACAGTCCACTTTAAACTCAGAAAGTTCCATGAGCTTGTCAAATATCATCTTCATTAATCCTTCAACCAAATTTGCTACTTCTTTTGGCAAACCTGAGCATGGCCTTGTCACCTAAGGATGGCAGATAGGAAAGCACAGCTCTATAATGGCACTGGTTTCTCACTGTCCCTCTACCCATTTGTCGACTCGATCTTAGCTGCAGCCATTTCTTCTTTGATGTCCTCTACATATATATCTATTCTGCCTAGCTCTCTGGCCATTGTAGTCAATTCACCACTTCTTTCAGGTGTTTCAAATTACTGATCTGACATTATCTGTCAATACTTCCATTCCCACTGTTTTTACTGTACAATAACTCACATGTTAAACCCCCTTTGGTTCCCTTTCTGATTTTTCTGGTTTTCCACCCTTTCCCATTGTGTACTCGTTTTTCCTGTTATTTGATGTTTCAAACTTCCTATCACTTGGTATTTATCAATTACATTTTCTACTTGGAACAGCTTGGCTTTTTCAAGCTATCTAAACCTAAATAAGAACCACCAACTCTTTTGCTGTTAACTGGAAATCCTCAGAATTTACAGGTAATCAAAAGTGTCTCAAATTCACTTTGGATTAGTGTCCATGATGCAGATGCATAGGCTGAATAATATAAGGAGAAATAATTTTGTTCACTCTGTGAGTGTTAGGTATGATTAAAAAAAAAAAAAAAAAAAGATAAAGCATACAAACCAGCCTGCAGATGGTAGCAAGAGGGAATGTATCACTGATACAAGCATTTCTGCAACTGCCTCATTTCCTATGTAAAACTGGCAAAATGCATCTCCATTGAGACCAGTACATCACAAGAAGCCATTGTGATTTAGGCTGGCTTTGAACACATGAAAGACATGCTTTCTCCTCTCTACAAAGAACAGGCAATGGTATTTAGGGTCACCAGTTAATGGAAGAGCTTCAAATGTGGTTGCAAAGAAAAGTGACTTGAAGAGAGAAGCAGTTAGAATTGAATTAAATTTTACTTCAGTAATTGTGCAATTCAGTGGTTGTACTCTGCCTTTCTTTCAAACAATCAAATCCTTATTCTTTAATGCTTTTTCCTCCTGTTTTTATAACTGCCTTTCACGGGGCACTCATTCCTGTCATTATTGTGGATGATGGTAAACAGTTTTCTGTTTCTATTTACGATAAACTTCCCTGGACATCATTATACTGCTGTACTACTAGAAAAGCACCTCTCTTCATGCCATTGCAAATCAGATTGTAAAGAGTAAATAATTTCAAGCTGCATAATTTCAAAATGACGCTGACATTTTTGACATTAAATTGCAGATTTTTTAAGACCACTTGTTTATTTGTGCTGCTAACCAGATAATGTTCCAGCCAAGTGCTGCAATACTGAAAAGTCAATGTTCATTTAGGAACCATATTGAGGTTTCCTAAATGAACACAGACAGTGCAAAGTGATTTGTATGCAAAACATATGTTGCCTAATCAGATTCATAAATTCAAAGTGCATCTAATCAATTAGTTATATTTGATTCACAATCAGTTAAAAAAAATCATTAATGATATAAAAACCAGAATAAACAATGGATCATAAATTTCACTTATTCTAAATTAAGCAGATACAATCACAGTACTTTGTATCTCAAATGATGAATGAGAAATTCATATTAAAGAAAAAACATCTAAAACTAAGTCTTATTTCTTTCTTTCTTGTTGCAATTTGTTTTCCAAAGTGGATGTTATATAAGATAAAATTTAAATATTTGTTTCCTATACAGATAACATTATAGTAGGAATTAATGTACTTTTTTCAGACTGAAAAGAGAAAGCTACTGTTTATTCAAGTCCCTTCAAAATTAATAGAGTTATCCTGTAAATATATTTTAACATTAAATGAAAATGCATAATCTTTTCCGTTAAAAGAAGAATCGTGAGATATCAGAATTGCTACAGATTGTTCATATATTTGGTTCAGCACTTTTTAGTCTGTGGTTCCCAGTAGATTGCAATAAATCTATCTTTTTTAATAAAAAGGTAAAATCACCACTCAACATTTTTGTATTCTTTATGTTATTCTTCAAGAAAGGAAGATGCAGCATGTGCAGAAGAAACTCTTGATTTTGACAAATAAATTTAATTAGATACCCAGAATTAGAAATCAAGTTATCAAAGAGGTTTAGTCTAGTCCATGTGTGTACAAGGCATGATCAAATCCATCTCATTATAGGTATTTTTCTAGCCAGCTGTTAATCACTATCAATCCTTAGCACTGTACCACTTTCACAGATTAGCTTTTTTTGTCTAACTAACTTCAGCATTAGGTAGATAATATCTATTCACGAAATCAATGCCACCTTCACTAGACCAGGTTCCTCAAAGCCCCACCCAACCTGGCCTTGAACACTTCCAGCTGTGGGATTATGAATCATAGATGAATCATTGTGTGATTCTATGAAGTCAGAAACCTGAGAGCAAATTGCAATCTGATACAGAAGTCTAAATGGAAATTATTTTATAACTTTGTAAGTATATAGCTGCATTTTCTATCATTTAAAATATAACAAAATTCATTATTGTAAGTCTAAAACTTTGTGGCCAAATGATGATCTACATCTCAGAAATTATTTCTTCTTTTACGTATAGACACATGAACTGGAAAGATGTAAGTAATATATACAAATTCAGAGGTATTTTGAAAACATATAAACTCTAAGTTAGAGCTTCATTAAGTGATCCAACACCTCCATAATGTCTATAAGACAAACAATATTATGTAGAACATGGATCAAGGATGAACTTCTGCAGTCAGGAGACTGAAAGACTCAAAAAAAAATTGACTATAAGACCAGGCACAGAACAAAACTTACAAAACATTTGAAGCACAAAAAGCATCTTACTATGGGGAAATAAAGAAGTCCTCCTGTCTCATTAAAAGAAGCTCGAGAGCTGCCTGTCTCCCACAGATGAAGCATCACTTCAAGACATGCAGTGCTCTTCCCTCCAGGCAAATACACATAAGCGAATCCTTATTGACCACCTGTGAAGTAGCCTTAAGGATTTAACTTAAATGAGATTGAGTCACAGTACTGACAACATTCCTTCAAATCATTGTAACCCTAGCCAATACATTTCAATCTCCCTTGTCCTGACGAGGTAACATGTAAAATTCCTACTGGCAGCAGTAGAGACAAGATTTCATCATATATTTCAATTCTGAACAATGGCAGATGCTAGGGGACTCTAATCTATTGAATAACATTATAATGTGTTCCAGCATCTGAAAAGCAAAGCCAGCAAAATCCATTGTGGAAAGATTGATTTATTTATTTTTTTTTTAATTAAAACTACTACCTACCAGGAACATAGTGAATTATCTTTCACTTGATATATTTCTTGGTTTTCAAGCAGACCAGATATTTTAACAGAAGGTGCACAAGAATCACTGAGTAGACGTATAGGTTACAATTTAACTGAATAATTTTTTGTGTTTTTTTTTCTTTCCCTGCAGACCAAAAATTTATGAAAA
Organism: Forpus xanthops; assembly: GCA_032466535.1. NCBI lineage: Eukaryota > Metazoa > Chordata > Aves > Psittaciformes > Psittacidae > Forpus > Forpus xanthops. The sequence goes on from JASSUY010020099.1 coordinate 21,568, forward strand.
CAAGACCATACGTGAAATTCTGAATGTTTTAATTTATTTTTATTGGAAAGCATGGTGTGAATTAGGAAACTTTGACTTACCCTTTAGCTTTTCCAAACTAAGTGGTAGAAATTCTCGAAGTGGAGATCCATGACTCTTTTTCATCCACACTTCATAGACATTCATTTGCTGAGTATACATATCGAGGTCATTGAGGTCATAATTTATCCACCATATTAGATCACAAACTGTTTTATAAGTGCTTTAGAACCTTCTTTGTCTCCTGCTTTGACCAAGTCTTTCCATTGCACCTATACTACGTATTGCAAAGTAGTGCACTTAATTATCTAAACTGGCAGCAAAAATGTTTCAGAGGAAAAAAAAATTCTTCATCACTATCACTTGAGTGTCCAATATTTCTTTCATTGCCTATCTACAACACTGCAGTGTGTTTTGCTAACATTCAAATTTGTACAAAGATAGCTCAAGTGCACTGAAGTGGTGTCAAAGGGTGCCATTTAAACATATGGATATATTTTCCAGTACCTAGCTAGCACTGAATTTTTGCATTCCTGTCTTATGATTATAAAGTCATGAGGTTAAGAGTCTTTTAAGAAACTCCATACATTTTAGAAAAATTTATGTGTCATTTTTATTTGATCACATTTCTTCATTTCATCAACTACTGGTTTTGAACTTTTAGCCACATCTTTATTATTCTTTCCATCACTCCACTAGGTTTTGGATTTTTTTTGTTTCCAAAGATATCATCTTTTATCACATTTAATAGTATCGAGACTTTTCACAGTAGGATTTACATTTGGTTTTGGCATAAAATAGACAGTTCCTAAGGCAACCTATAATTCCAGTCCATTAGCCTAATGTATTGCAGCTGCTGTGAACAGTGGGTATGTCATCTTTTGCATAATGACGTCTGGTACAGCACAGAATATCAACCAAAATAAACTGAAAAATTATTCAGCATCTAGACATCACACAGAGCTATTTCACCCTGTTCCTCCATCCCAGTCCTTAACAGAGGAGTCTTTTACATGTGTGGGTATCATTGGGGGATTTTTAAGTGTTGCTTTTTACAGATGGTAAACTCTCCATATAAATGCATTCTGGCCAGCTGCACATAGTTTACCTGTAATGTATAGATAAGTAATCAGTATTCAGCACTGCTTGTCAATTAGGAATTTTTAGAAACTTATAGTAAATTACATCACAATTCATTTATTAATTCCACTTAATTTTCTTAATTTTACTTTAAAAACTTTTCACCACAAAACCTACAAGATTTCCTTAAGGTAAAAAGTGGACTATTAGGGAATAATTCATAAATTCATGTATATTCATTTTCACTTATCTATTCTGCTTGAAAAAGTCTGTAACGATACTTTCCATGCTGCTGATGACTGCCTTCTCCAGGCCATCAGACATTATGATATAACATCAAAATATTGTAGCTACTTATTTTGCACATTATGTTACATATTCTGAGAGGAAGATTGAGAAAAAACAAATTATGCCCTCCTAACCTGCTAGTTTAGTTACCTTCACAGGGCAGGGTCTAGTCTGTACATTATCACAGCAACAAAAAGCACCAAATCACACACCCCACCATAAGCAATAACATCATGATGAAGTAGGCAGTACAAATTCAAATGCTGAATAGCAACTTCTGTTGTACTATGAAGACCTCAGAATGAAACTACAGAAGAAGCATTTAAATTTGTGGGTGATAATTTTGCAAATCTTAAATAAATTATTTTTTCAGAAAAAAGTCTTCTGAGACATATTTAATCAGATTGTAATGTAACCCCACGTATGGCATGCCTAATTACCTTGTATTATTTAGTTAATTTGGTTTGTACTTCAATTATTAAAATTCATTATTTATCCTTATGATCAAACATACTTGATAAAGACAGTTTTAGAAATAGATTAAGTCATTTTCTACCATCATGTAATTATGTTACCACTAGCGTTCACTTCAATTATGACAGAGCAGTACAGAAAATTTAAAACACTTGTATCAAATAAAAGCAGAATGGTAAAGTACAAAAATGACAATTCCTTATCTATAAATAAGGAACCCAAATATATTTGACCTAGAAATTATCTTCCTGTTGCAATAGATTAATTTCATATTCATCTATTAGATAGGCCTGTCATCTGTTTTTTACATTTGTGAATTTGGAGGTACACAGTTAAGCTTGCTTCCATGTAGCAAAGTTTTTGCAGTAATATCAGTCCAGGGCTACAATATTCCCTGTTCCCAGGTATTCCATCTTAGTCAGACTATTAAGGCCTGGCCCTTTCCCTCACGTTACTAGTTGTACCAGAAGTACTTGACAAGAGAAGGGAGAGCAACCTTATGTTCGACCAAAGCCAGTCTTTTCAAGTACCTCCAACTGTCCACACTGTACCATTGTCCCATAACATCTTGTCCTGGGTTCAGCAGTAGCAGTCATTTTTCTCCTCCTCAGTACCTGGTGCAGTGCTGTGTTTTTGACTTTCGGCCTGGGAACAGCACTGATAACACCAATGTTTTCAGTTACTGCTTGGTAATGTTTTGGTCTGACCAAGGACTTTCAGAGCCTCATGCTCTGTGAGGGAGGAGAGGAAGCTGGGAGGAAGCCAGGAGGAAGCAGAGACAGAACACCTGACCGAAACTACCCAAAGAGGTATTCCATACCACAGGGTGTCATGCCCAGGATGTGAAAACGGAGAGCAGTAACCTGGAAGGGTAGGGGTGCACAGCTTGGTCTGGCTGGGTATAAGTGTTGAGCGATTGTATTCTCTTTCCTTGTATTTCTCTTGTCATTATAATTATTGGTGGTAACAGTAGTGGCTTTGTGTTATACCTTAGTTACTGGACTGTTGTTATCTCAACCTGTGGAAGTTGCATTCTTTCAATGTGGTTATCTTAACCTGTGGGAGTTTCATTCGTTCGATTCTCGTCCCCATCCCCCCGGGTCTGGGGGAAGAAAGAGGGAGGAGTGAGTGAACGAACTGCGTGAGGGGCTTAAACCATGACACGTTTCCACAAAAGCAAAACGATCTTGGGCTTTAAGTCACATAAACTGCTAGCAAGGGTGCTAATGGGACAAGTCAGCATAGACTAAGTGATTACTACCAGGTAGACACTGGATTCCCCAAAGTGGAAGCACTCATTCCACAGGTTCCTTCACTGCAAACTAAAAAGTCCTGTAAATGTGGGAGAAAAAGCAGATAAAATCATGTTAAAAAATAGGTTGGAAGGGAACTGTCTATGTCATCTAGGACCACCTTGTGATCAGAATGGAGTCAACTTCTGTTGGAGTAGGATGCCAAGAGTTTTGTTCTAATAGAGTGCTCCTGGAAGCCTTCTAGGACAATCTCTTCCAGAGACTTACAATTCACATTGTAAATATATTATTCTGTAGGTCTGATTCAAAATTTCCTTGTTTTAACTTATGAATGTGCTTCTCATCTTTTCCATGTGCACTTCTGAGAAAAGCCAGGCTCCATCTACTCCAGCAGGTAGCAGACTGCTGTTAGATCCCACTGTAACATTCTCTTCTCCTTAGCATTTTCTTATGCCTCAGGCACCTAACTGCCACAGTCGCCCTCACCCATACTCTAACCTGCTCATCAATATCTCCCTTGTACTGAACGGAATACAAAAACCAGAGTATTTTAACTGCTCCTCATGAGCAGATTATTTGCCAGAGATTTAATATGAATTGTTTAATTGGTGATCATTTCCCATCATTATGTTCAGAACACTATGAATGATAAGAATCAATAGATATACAAACTTAAGCTGTTCTTTCATTCTCTTATGACTTTTCTAATCGTGTTCTGCGGCAATTTTTTTGTGCTATGCATAAAATGTCCACTTTGCTCCTATAAGGGAAGTATACCTTTTCTTAGAGCAAAGAAGCACAGAGGGAAGGGCCCTGGTCCATCTTATCTCAATTTAGGGATCAAACAGAAGCACCAAAGCATAGAGGAAAGTTGTTCTCAGCTCTGACAACAATCAGGAGAAAATAATAGTAATTTCTAAACGAGTTCCATCTACCAACATCTGGCTTACACCATAGAAATTCTGGGGAATCTAGCATTTTATCTTTGTCATAGAAGAGAAATACAGTGAGAATGTTAGACATTTTTTCAAAAGACCACTTTTTTCTGAGAAAAGCATAGAATTCAACAATCTTCATTTTGTAATTAAATGATAAACTGGGTTTGCGTCTTCATCCTCCCTAATTTAGTAAACATACCTTTAGATCCATGCAATACAAACAGCGCAAGATGCTCCCGAAAGTAATATATTGCCTGTAATTTGCATCATTAGATCATGAAGCATACATAAACACATAGGAAATTATAAGTTTCTCTAAGGAGGTAAAATGCAGCAAAATGGCCTCTGGAGATGCAGAGACTAGGTTCACAGAAATGGACCAGAAAACTCCCTAGACAGACTCTGAATTGAAGAGGAGGGAGGAGGAAGACTAAAGTCTGAAACCTGAGAGAACGAAACTGCTGTCATTTTAAAGATATCTTCCTCAAGCAAATTCCCTTATGATCTGTGTCTTAAACATTGCAGACTCATAAAGTAGCCATGAATTTGTAAAGATAGGAAGTACAAAGGAGAAAACACAGGTATCAAGTGCTCCCTATAATTGAGGTGGATTATTTTTAATAACAATGACATACAGAAAGTTATGTGTTCTATGAAGACATCTGTTAATAGCTGCTAACCTGAGCAATAGCTGCACAAGTGACAGCATGGCCATATTCTACTGAATTATTCTTTTATTACCCTGACAGCTCACTGCCTTTTGGTCAGAAACCAATATGTCACTAGAGCATGTAATATCATACAGAACTTTGCTTTGTTTGATTGCTGATCATTGCCAGATCATTGACTTGAAATTGCAGACCAGGCACTAAAATATTCTTCTGCCCACTTTCACTTCAGCTTGATCCTTAACTTTTAGCCCCTCAAAATAACTAATGGTAAATATGCATCCTTACTGTTACTGCAGAGCTGGAACAGTATCTTGACCTCAGGAATTCTTTAACAAAAGCAGTTCTAGAGAAGAAATGTTTTTTCCTAAAGCATATTTTTCTTCTTTATACTATTTGCATGGATTTAGAGGTCACTCTGGATGGATGCCATTGCATATACAGATTAATAAATTTGCCCTTTATTGTAAATACTGCATTAAGGCTAAAAAATGTCCTATCTGACAAACTATGCAGTGGAATATTTCTCTCACATCATCACCTAGGTAGAATTCTATATAACTGAAAGCAAAAAACAAAAAGGAACATTTTTCTGGCTCTCTTTCCCTCAGTCATTATTACAGAGATAGGGGATTTATTCTGACCATGGTAGCAGGTGATTTATTATTTTGTTGCTGCAGAAACAGACAGCTGAAAAGGGGTTTTGAAATGGAAATTGTGACATTTACTGAGTAATAATCTTATACCGCCATTTACAGGAAGCAGGTGGTAGCTGTTTACCATTGCAGACAGATGGAAGTCCTGCAGTGGAGTTATTTTTTTCAGTTAGATAAATTAGCTTAAATAATTCAAGTGTTTTTTTCCCCCTGCTTGATTAGTGCTTTGTGCAAATTTAAGTATTTAAAGACTGGGTTATGATGAAGCAAAACGTTCCACAGCTCGTATTATTTTTCCTTTTTGAGCCCCTATATGCCAGGCTTAGTTTTTACAAAGAATATAATAATTATTTCATATTCCCAAAGAAGATGCTTCATGAGGGCAAGTAGAAAAATTCCTCATGCTAATGTGAGAAAAGAAACCAAACAACAGGCAAAACATCTTCCAACCAAGTACATTTCCACCGAGTTTTATCCCGAGTACCATCAAGTACATTTCCACAGAGTTTTATCCCAAGTACCGTTGACTATACATGGGAGTTAGGAGGATGTACCAGTGATATCAAGCGCACACATACTCCTTGCTGTCTCAACCCTGTGCTTAGCATTTTCCTTGATGGATAGTTTTAATCTCTCTCATTTAAACAAGCAGTTTACAAAACACAAGTACAGTATCTCCATAGCCACCACACAGTTTCTAGCAGAATGACCACCTCTAATGCCTCCAATGTTTATAAATATATCTGATGTTGTGTAATAGAACTCAAATCAATGTAGGAAAATTAAGAGGAAAAGGAGTAAGAGGAAAAGGAAAAGGAAGAAAAAGGAAGCTTTTGGTTCCGAATTTAATCATTCTTACCTCATACCCAATTTAAAAGTAGCATGGTCTACAAACTTCATCATGTAGTATTAAGCCAGATTTCACAAAATCTTGAAATAGCACTATTTTTTGTTTAAATTAAAAATACTGAGCTTATTAAAATTCCACAATGTTAAAGTTTTGAGTGGTTTTCCAGGATCATTAAAATACTTTGAGCTACTTGATGGTAATTAGTAGGCTCTATTAATATCTTCAGGCAATTGATATATATAAACATAATCTAATTCTTGTCAGGAATTCAGTAGACATAATTAATATGGACAATTGCTTGACAATTATATTTGCCATAAGTATAGATTTTGTAAGCACTGTTGTCATGGATTAAATCACTGCCAGGAAACATGTAGGAGAATTCTGTCAGTAACTCCATTATATGTATACCAGCTGTGGATATTCTTGAAGCCAGTGGAAAAATTCCTTCTACTTTCTGTGGGAGTAGAATTTCATCCCACGATCTCAAAAAGATCAGGTTGCAAACTTTACTAATTTAATCTCTTTTTTATAAAGTTTGTAGCAGCTATGAGACAAGGATTAATTTAATGTAGTAAATTTGATAGTTTTAAAATTGAGAGACCACCATTAAAAGCAGACATAGGTACCTCTAACACCATAAAGACAAATTTATATTAGCTTTTGCAAATGAGTTGGAGCTTTCAGTAGAAACTAATACCTGTTTCCCTTAACCCATTTAAAACACCCAGTGTGAAAAAGCAGAGAACTAAATTAGGACTATAATTCAATTTCCTGAACAGGTCTTTCATGAGCAGCTATAGATTAGATGTCCCTTTCCTTGCCCAACTGAGATCTATATTGTTTATAGAACTATCATTCCTGAAGGTCAAAAAAAAACATCAGCTGTACTTTCATCTAAAGAAATTTAATAACTGAAAGTTTATTCACCACTTTCTTTATGTTGTTACCTAAGCAGTCATCCTTAAAAATCAACACATTATCAGTTAAGAAATAGTACCACATTTTCCTATAATCTAGTATTTGTCTGCAAAGTCTGATTGACTGTTTCACCTCTTCACCTGTGCTTGTAAAAACTCTTGTTCTAGATCTTCTAAAGTATAAAGCCTCGTAATTCTTACGGGAATCTAACTGATTGATGCTGGTAGTATTTTCTTTTTAACTGAGAAGGTGTCATATTTCAGCTCTCTTTTTCCTTCCCTCTTTTGCAGCATTTTTATCAAGCTGCTTTGTTGTTAGATTTGACAGGTTTCTATGGGTAGGCAAGTACAAGTCTCAGTAAATTTTTAAAGGAAGAACATGGGTCTCTTGCTTTACTGTGGTAGGGCAAAATAAAAAAAAAAAGATATGAGCTACATTTTCCAGATATAGTTTGCCAAGACAGGTATTTATGGCCTTAGAATAATTTGCCCTCTCTGGTACACTGTTTATATCAATTTTAGACCTGTCCCAGGCATTCAAGGTCCTTCAAATACCCAAGCTGTGTTTATTTATTCCCTTAAAATTGTAAAACGTTATTCTTGCTCCCCACATACTTAAAAACAAAATGTTATTCTAACTTCTCTTCAGGCTAGCCTTTGGTTGAATATAATGTAACTAAAAATTCTATGTGTGGAAGGCAGAATGATAGAGAATATAATTAAGAGGCATTTCTGAACATCTCAATTACTGGTGGCTTTGGGCCTACATGAATAAATATTGAGATAAAAGAATCAGTGCTTACTTATTGCATTTTGCCAGCATAACCTTTCCATCCAAGTCTCTGTATTTACTAGTTCTATGGTCTTTTAGAGAAAAACAGTACTGACAGAAATATTTTACTTTCTTGTAAGTCTGAGATAGCTGGATGCCTTTCTAAGGTTCCTGTCTCTTCATTCTCTTTTTACTCTAAGCTTTCCTTGCTCTCCTAGCACACATTGCTTTCTTTCACATGGTTTATTTTCCTCCCTGTTCATGCCAACACTTCAGCTAATTCTAGTACTGACAAGTTGATCAGACCAGACACTTTTCCATGCAGTCTAATATGTAATTAAAAGCAAAATTTTATTTTAAGAGGTCTTTATTTGGCTGACTGCCCCATCACTAGTCTCATCTACATTCTAGCGCTAAGTTTGATGATGTAATTTGATTTGGCCCTAGTTTGAGAAGGACTAAGGCTTTTATGTATGAATACAGCAAACACTACAACGCAAAAACAAATATACAAACTCTTCATGTTAAATACAGGATGAAAATCAGATTAAGGCTTCCAGCTATTAGCAGCAAAAGTCTCTGGAACAATTTTCTTTTTCTTACTTTCTTTTCTGGTAAAAAGTGCAGCAGGAAGAAAATCTAATAATAGAATTTAAAATGAAACTTGATACAGTTATGAATCATGATGTGATTGCCTGCCATAGCACAAGAGTTGACCCACTGGCTCAAAAATCCAATTTTAAAATCCCACCAGTTGTTGTTATAGTAGAAGAAAGCATCAGTGAATTTCTTGCCCTATCTCTCTGTGGGTTTCTTTTCCATTCAAATCTTTGACAATTCTACATCTTCAGAAATGCTCTTTGTCACATTTCTTATGTCTCATGTGGGAAAATTCTCTGTCTCTTCCCAATCTCATGCATTTTATAAGTACATAGGAAAGCAGAAAAGGTCACTTTGCAGGGCATGCTTTCATTTCTGCAGGAGAGTAGCAGCCATCTAGTAATTTCAGCACTTTCACTAAGCAATATGCAATGTTTTATAGGAAAATACATAACCTATATGATCTATTTTTTTATATAAGGCTTAAAAGGTATCAAATAGTACTTTGCTAAAAATGTAATTTCAATTTGATCACTAAGGTGATCTCATGTAGATCTTCAATCTACAAAAATATTCATTAAATCTTTTCAATATATACTAGTTAAAGCATAGCCTATTGTAGAATTATGGTACAATTGCATCATAGTAATATCATAAAATACTATGATAAATTTTAAATAATTTCATAAGAAAAACTATGGAGGGCAGTATAGCACAAATAGAAAACTATTCTTAGTAAACATTGTTAAGAAATTGCCTTTTGGTATTTATCACTGCAGGTACAGATTTGCAGTTAACATTGCACCTATATTCACCTCCCTTCCTTGTGAATTTGATCCATGCTGAATGGAGGAGAGTTATGGTCTCTCAGAATTTTGCTGATTGCCACTGCATGGAGCATTAATGTTCATCTTTGTTAATAAAATTAGCTAAAAGCAGGAAGCAAAGCAAGAATAAAGATTAATCTGAGAACAGCCAGTAGATGTCAGTTTGCAGAGATGTACAGTTCATAGTCAACAAGGTACTTAGGAACTAAGCTTTAAACAGATTAGTACTCAGCATGCTTAAAACTAATGTCCTGGTTAAATCCGTTACTGAACTGTGAATTTCAAATTTTTCATAATCAAATAATTACTTCTTTCATGTGCTTATCTTTTGAAGACCAGAAAATATTATTTTCACCTGTCTTTGTATTCTATATTTGTTATCTGTCCAGTGATAAGTGAAATTTTAATCTGCTTCAATATGAGATAAGATCAGTTATTATAAGTTAAAATCATTTACTGTAATTTAAGATATATGAGAACTTAAGACAAAACACTTAAGATAATAGATAATGGAATATGTATGTAAGAAATTCTGCATAAAAAAAACAGATAAAAATAAAATCATTTTTATTTAAAAAAAATTATTGTTCTTTTATATGTATGTTTCAGTGAAAAAGATATTTTATGTTCATAGAACATCATCATTTTTGTTGTATCAACCAGCAGAAATTGACACAATGAGTAATTTTTGCTGTCCTAAGCCTTATTTATGGGTACTAACCTCTTCATTCCAGAGACTGTAATTACATGAAAAAAAGACAGTGTTTAAGGGCAATCACAATCTAAATAATTAAATTTAATTTCAAGAGATTGAAAGGCTAATTAGTTAATAATTATATTGGTTTACATGGGTTACTAGGTCAGATTCTTGTCCAATTTCCACCAAAACAAAATTTCAATGAGCCTACCTATTTCACAGCGAATGTGCACTAATACCAGAAGAAATGGAATCTGTGATAGTATTACATATTTTTGTTGACCCAATGTTAAATTTTGGGTATTCTTACAAGTTTATTGTAATTTGTTCCTTTGTTTGTTAAAATTTTTGTATCATTTGCACCAACAATTCATTTGAGTCAGTATCCACAGGACAGGAAAAGATCAATCAAAAGCAGAAAGAGACTAAATATTTTATATTCTCAGAACTATTGTGATACTTCTTTATACATGTCTACCCTAGAAATTTGAAGGGTCACAAATCTAACGTAGTACATTTTACTGCCTATTCAGTATGCAGAAGCTTTTCAAAAATTACTACACATCTATATAGTAGCAATTATGCACACTATAGTTATTTTTAAAACCTATTACTCCATTGGCTACCATAAGCTAAATGCTCCCTGTTGCAACATCATACAACACTTGTCTGTTGGAAGCCATCTGCAGTGATTTTTAGATATCTTCAAGGCAAAATTTAAAAGGCACAATACTGATGTCACGCTGAATCCTATGAATAAATGACCCTATCAGCCTATTTTTCTCCGCCAAAACAACTTAGATGATACTTCTTTTCCATTTAACATTCCCAGCTCCAACTGAAAATAAATAACTGCAGTTTTAGTATTTTTAAATCCTCATTGAATTAAAAATAAGCCAATAATAAACATTTTACTGAATTCTGTACAAACAGCAGCCTGAATTTCATGCAGGTAAAAAGCAGAAAGCTTTCCAATAGCATTCCACGCTCAAAGGTAGGGTGTTAACCTACTCCAGAAGTAGCAGCCCCGTGACACTATCACTGCCACTTTAGGGATTAGATTTCTATTACATCCACCAGAAATTAAGATGAATTCCATCTTTAATCTCACTACAAAAACATGAGTTTTCAATATGTAGGTTGCAAAAGGCTACATACTAAGCTTAAACTCTACACTACCGGACCACAAGGAGAAGTAGAATTTCATTTATGAAGGCAAGCAATTTGTTTATAGTCAAGTATCAGAGCCACTGGTAAATGTTGCATTTACCTTTGGTTAATGGGTTGGAGTTTTTACTTTACCTGGCCAAAAAGATACAGATACTCAGAAAGTCATCAGCAAATTAACTGTTCTCTCGAAGTTTTTAGAATGACCTGTTGATTAAGTATCAAGTTTGTATCTTACAGCAAACCCTTCAAAGGAAATACTTGTTTGAATAGAAGGAAAAGGAGAACCTAACAAGTTTGCCCCTGATCATTATCTGTTTCACAGAAGGAAAGCCTTAGGGCAATGTTTGTGAAAGGACCAGATCTTGGCTGAAAACAGTTATCTAAGCATGCTGTCAGCTTTTTAATTCGGTGAAACAGGAAAAAAGTCATCTGGTACTAAATGAAATTGAAAATAGCTATTAACACACGGATTTCATTTACGGTCACATACATCTTTCAGAATACAGTAATTTTCTTGAATCTTGCATTTAATTATAATTAATTCATCTTGACTCTGTTCAGAGGTTTTGCAGATGCTAAAACTTTTTTCAAGGAAAGCTGCCAAAGCCACAAACACTCCATTCTCAAGAAACTGCCAGTCTAGAGTGTGCTTAGTTACTCAGAGAGATGTGAGGGCATTTAGAGAGTGAGTAGCCAGTGATCCACACGGCTGGAAGCTGTTATTGCAGGAAATTATTTGGAAAACATGCCCCAGGTTAGGTAGTAATGTGTAGTAAGATAGTAAGGACAGTGTATGATCCCTAGGAATTCAAATGATAATTACTTCATACTTCCTTATTATAGTATATTTTCATTTACTCAACAGTTAAAAATGCTTGGCTGTTTGCTGCTTATTGTGATATCACTGTTAGCCATAAAACAAGAGACCAGACTAAAACAGGAAAGCTGCAGTCGTGTATGCTCATTTCTACACATGCTTGATCTGGCAGTAAATGCAAAATCTCACTTGTTAACGGTCATCTTTTCTAAAGTATTTCTCTCTCTGGTGCAGTGGCAAAATACCAGGAGGAATTTTCAGAACATGCTCCATTACCTTGCTTGCTACGTTTCTTCACCAATGAGGCTAAACAAGTGAAGATCAGGCAGTATAACATTTTGTATTTATTATTACAGTACAATGTTCTGTCTTATTTTCACATTAACCAATAGCAAAGAAAATACATATAAGCTGTAAAAATAAAGGGGACTGGAAAGGCAGGAAGCACAGAGGGGGAAATATTTTGGTATATCAGCACAAGAAAGCTCCAGTCCTGAAAGATCTTAACTACATCTGATATCAAATGCGCACTGGACAAGAAGTCCGCATATGTGACAACACATCCCTACTCATTCAGCATGACAGTTTATGCATATGAACAGCTTGTAGGAAATACAATAAAGTAATACCAAAAGAGAGGGCCCAGTTCCAACCATTACCTTTCATCCCAAAGAGTAAAGAGCAACACAGACTTTTGAGGGGTATATAACATATTAATTAACTGCGAAGAATCAAAATTCAGTATTTGCTCCCATTTTCTATCTTGACTTCAGAGAAGACCACCTGCAAAATAAGATGTCTTCAGACTGCTTCAACCTACTTTATTGCAATTCACTTTTGATTAAGCCAGACCAATTTTCCACGTCAATTTTCTAGGCTATTCTGTGTGCTAAGGTCGATGGTTAGATATCGTTAACATAGAGTTTAGAAATGACTTTTGTACTCTGTAGCAATCTGTTCCTTCCTCTTTATTTTTTAAAAGTATAAATATAGAATCATAGAATAGTTAGGGTTGGAAAGGACCTTAGAGATCACCTAGCTCCAACTCCCCTGCCAGGGGCAGGGACATCACACACTAAAACATGCCACCCAAGGCTATGTACAACCTGACCTTGAACACCATCAGCGATGGAGCATTCACAATTTCTCTGGGCAATCCATTCCAGTGCCTTACCACCCTTACAGGAAAGAATTTCTTCCTCAGATCCAATCTAAACTTCCTCTGCTTAAGTTTGAACCCATTTCCCCTTGTTCTATCACAACAGTCCCTAATGAGGAGTCCCTTCCCAGCATCCTTATAGGCCCCCTTCAGCTATTGGAAGGCTACTATGAGGTCTCCACACTGCCTTCTCTTCTCCAGGCTGTATAGCCCAAACTTTCTCAGCCTATCTTAATATGGGAGGTGCTCCAGGCCACTGACCATGTTCATGGCCCTCCTCTGGACTTTTTCCAACAGTTCCATGTCCTTTTTATGTTGAGAACACCAGAACAACACACAAGACTCCAAGTGAGCTCTCACAAGAGCAGAGTAGATGGCAGGATCACCTCCCTCAATCTGCTGGTCATGCTCCTTATGATGCAGCCCAGGATACAGTTGGCTTCCTGGGCTGCAAGAGCACACTGCTGGCTCATGTTCACTCTCTCATCAACAAACGCCCCAAGTCATTCTCCTCAGGGATGCTCTGAATCTCATCTCTGCCCAACCAGTATCTGTGCCTGGGATTGCTCCAACCCAGGTGGAGGACCTTGCACTTGGCATGGTTAAACTTCATCAAGTTGGCATCAGCCCACCTCACAAGTGTGTCAAGGTCCCAGGCCACCTGTCCTTGCTTCCACCTTTTATAAGTGTTGTGGTTTGAGGCTTTTTTTCCTTCACAGTTTCCTCAGCAGCTCCTTATCCACCCAAGGAGGTCTCCCAGCTCTCCTGCAGTACTTCCTTCTAGTAGGGATGTATCACTCCTGAGCTTGCAGAAGGTGATCCTTGAATATCAACCAACAGTCTTGGCCCCCCCTGCTCTCTAGGGCTATATCCCATGGCATAGAGAGCAACTCCCCCTCTCCACCTACCGGGTCTGCCGTTCCTAAAGAGCCTGTAACCTTCCATTCCAACAAACCAGTCATAGGAGCCATCCCACCATGCTTCTGTGATGCCTATGATATCATACCCCCGTGGACATACACACATCTCTAATTCCTCTTATTTTTTCCCCATGCTATGGGCATTTGTATAGAGGCATCTGAGCCGAGTTCCATTTGAAGCCGGCTCATTGGCTATAGCAGCTGGTATATCTCTACATTGCTCTGAATGTTTACTATAGGTGCTGGCAAGTGACTGAGTGTGTTGGGATGGAAAGATGCCCCCCTCCCTCAACACATCTAGTTTGAAGCATCCTTGACACATACATTCTTGCAGCTATCACCATCACAGAGCTGTTACCATTTTAGTTTATTTATAAGCTGTTAATTATGTTAAATGAACTAGTAATTCAAGCAGCTAGCGCTTTCTCAATTGTTTGCAATTTTATTTAAACAATGTTTACAAAGGTAGAAATACATACACAGGAAAGAATTTCTTCTTCAGATCCAATCTGAACTTTCCCTGTTTAAGTTTGAACCCGTTATCTCTTGTCTTCTCAGTACAGTCCCTCATGAAGAGTCCCTCCCCAGCATCCCTATAGGCCCCCTTCAGACACTGGAAGTCTGCTATGAGGTCTCCACACTGCCTTCTCTTCTCCAGGCTGAACAGCCCCAACATGCTGAAACATATTTGAAAATAAAGCCATGGTATCCAGAATATTTTCCCACTATCTCTGTCTATGGTGCCCTAAAAAAAAAAAAAAATTAGCAATGAAATTACCATTTCTCATATTAAATGCAAATATACACTGAAGAATTTCAGACAGACATTCAAGTCTGCAGATCCATTAAATTTATCCTCTGCCTGTTATTTCACAGGTACAGTTGCTGCATTGCACAAGTGTGATGCATACCAATATACTTGTGGTCTAAATAATATCCTCTTCCTTCTCTACCAGCACCTAATCTATCCAAAAGTTCTTTGTCAAATTACCAATTGTTATTTAAATAGAAGTATCGTATTTCTTTTCCATTTGGGAGTTTTTTGAAGGAAAACAACTAAAAAAAAAATATGGAGACCAGTTCATTTTTTAAGGCCATGCAGTTTTTCAGAAATACAGAGAATTCTAGAGGTTTATTTTGCTGTTGCTTCTTTTTTTTCCTGATAAATGTACATAATTTAGAATATTAACAAAAATTCTCACACTTAAACTTGAGAATCTAATTTAGAAGTTAGAAGGATATAGTAAAGGTAGAGTTAATGTGCTCAAGCACACAGTTTAGGCATTCAGACCACATTCTGGATTTCCAATTGATTTTATGTATATTCCATATGGAAAGTCTGGTTTCCTAGTGCAAACATCTTAATTAAATACCTGATATAACTGTGGGTACTCTCCATGGCAACCAGATTTAAGTTTTCCACTTTTTAAAATAAAGCCAGGGTGCATCACAGAATACAATGATGTACCTTAAAACAACAGAAGTTTACAGTTACCTATTGAGCTCCCTAGCAAGCACTGCTTACCATTTCCCCCATGGTTCATCTGGTCTAACCATAACTGGATTTGGTTTAGTTCTTTCAGGTTTTTTTCCTGACTTGTCATGGTTCTTTTTGAGAAGATTCAGATAATTTCATAGATATTTGGGTCCTAAACATGCTTTTGATTTACATAAAATATCAAGATGCAATTATGAAAATTTGTTAATCCTATCATAAAGAAGTAGCAATGTTCTTCCAAGATTCAGGTACTTTTTAGTGCAGTGAGTGATTTCTTTTCATGGTATATTCTTAAAGTCAACAGAGCCTTAATGTGAGTAAGGAATTTGCAGTCAAAAGCAAATTACTCAGGAGCTGTTCATGGAGGAATATGCATGAGGTGAATTCAAGACCAGTTGTACCCAGTCCAAGCATTTTCTAATTCAGGATGATTGCTGAATTGAAGTTCAAACTTTGAAAGACTGGAAGTAGAGCAACATCATTTCTGTTTTCTAAGTCATAATAGAAGGGCATAAATGTAAGTGCCATATCAAAAAATTCACGTGGAAAAGCCTTTTTTGCAAAGCAAGAGCTTGTCATCCCAAGTCTAAGAAAAGAGTGAAAAGACCCATCATGTTTCTGTGGACTCTAGGGAAACAGAGATCCTTATAAAGGGCAATGGCATAATTTTAGCCTAAAGAAAAAAAGTAATCTTTGATACAATAGAGTGTTTATATATATAATGGGAACACCATGAGTATACCTCAGATAAAATTAAAAGGAATGGCTGAGCTGCTACAGCTGTTTCCTGGTATTAATTATAAGTTACATTTTTAAATTACATAAAACAGATTCTTCTATCAACATGCAGATCAAAAACATCATTTTAGGGACCCTGTTCACCAGCAGAGAAAAAATACAAGAGGCCTGGGGATACTATGCAACCGAGGAGTAATCACTTTCGCATCTAGTTTTCGCACTGCAGAAGTGGTCTGAAGACTGTTTCCTTTTCCACAAGTGGACAGCCACAAGCAGACTCTTTTTACATGACAAACAATATTAAATAATACACTACTTCAACACTGGACTTCAAGATTCTAGTTAGTGTTGCAGGATTTTGTCCCAGGTAAGTTCACATCAGTTTTTCATCATCATTAAAGTGCATTCACACTCTTCACTTCTGTACAGAAAGGTGATGGATCATGCACTACAATTCAGTTCCTAGGTTTTAGAAAGAAGCTTATTTCCTGATCACGTTGTGAAACAAAGTGTTTACAGTATGAAAACTTCCAGAGTGTGTGTAATATAGCAGAAATGATCCCAATAAAATTCAAAAAACACCTTATAATCCTCTGCTTTACTCCTTTCTCTTAAAACACAGGATTGAGTAATTACAGAAATTTTATATGAAAACCTGATCCCTATGAAATTCTCAGGTATTGATGATATATGACATTTAGGCAATAATTGTCAAAAATATACAGCCCCCAAAATCATAAATTAATTCCGTATTTTTTATGCATTTTATCCTCAAACATTTACATAGAAATTAGTATTCCATGTTAGATTTAGCTTTCTCAAAGATATTAAATAGCATGTGTCACATCTCCAAAATAGCATATTGTGCTTCAAAGGCATCACAGTGTGTCATCTGTGAAGTAGTTCTAGATTCTTGTGTAAGTAAAAATTATGTAAGTATGATCCATGATACAACATGTCCACTTATATAAGCCTGTAATTTTCAGTGAACAATATAATCATATTGCTATCATAATTCTATCACCATGAGTAGAACTAATTTACAATTAGATTTATTTCTTTTTAAAATCCACAGTGATTGAGTGCCATTTACAGAATCAAGAGCCATTTCTCCTTACACCCTGAAAAACCTCCATAGTCAGTTAAAGCACCTGGCAAACCAGAATCTCTTTCATTTGCTTTATCTCACATGTTCATTACAGTATTATACAGATTCTGATCTTTCCCTTTTTGCATCTCGTGACTGAATGTTCCCCTGTGTTTTACATGTGACACACACTATAAATCAGCTGGGGTAAATGTACATAAAGACTGGGTGCATCCAAGCTTTCTTCTACCCCTGAGCACTCAGCAGCTTACTCCTTGATGAAGCATAGCAGAACATCTGTGGTGGCCTTCACTTAGATTTACTTTGCCAGATTTTCATTAAAAGAGTGACTCAATAAAAATGTTGCTTATCCTAATAAAGCTCTTTGGAGCTTTGCAAATTTGCATTTAATACTCTTTAATGTCATTACAGCATTAATAATCTGTGCCTAAAGAGCAATAAAACTTTATATTTTCTGGTTTATGAAAGAAGCTTCATAAACCCATGATTTTCTAGTGACTCAGCTTTAACGCATCATAAATAGACACACAAGCAAGAAAGCTGTACGACACCATGGATTTGTATGGCTGAGTCCTCTATTAGGTATCTCATGTTTCAGAAATTACATATGAAAAGTAATAAAACTTGAGTTGTGAATAATCATACCAGAATATAAATAGGACTGAACTTCAGAAAATTATAAGAGTTTACTGCATGAAAGATTTCTGCTCCATTTGGAAGCCTAAAATTTTTTGCCTTGGGGAAAAAATAACTGATATTATGATGCCTGTAAAAAAACCAAGATAACTCCTCAGCTGAATCTTCCACTGATTCATGGACTGCATTTTATCCAAACACTGTCTTAGGAAATACTTTACTTGTTTTAGGCTACCTATGCATTTTGAGAATATTACCTGTAAAAGACAATCCCAAAAACACCATTCTGAAATAAGTTGATCAGTATTAGAATAGTAATGCAGATTTAAAGTCAGTATATGTGGAAAAAACTGTAAAACTTAGATTACGTTTAGTCTTTCAGAGCAATCAAGCTCCTGCCTGATTACAAAAGAGGGTTCTAAGCAACAGAAATTTTTGGCCTAGCCATAAAGATCCAGGTTCAAACTCTGCTTGAGATTCAGTAGTGTAAGCATCACTTAGGCTGGCAGGAATATCTAGAAAATGAGCCTGAAAAAGTCAGACAAATATTTTGAAATTATAAAAAAGCAGAAAATGTAGTAGAGGTACATTTCTTGACAGGAAGCATAAATAATTTTATTATGATTTTAGAGATTCATTCTTATATGAATTCATGCATATGTATGAAAATACTGGTGAATTGCTGAAGTCTTATTAATATTAACCAATCATTATCTCCCAAATCTGCTAGGAAAATAATTTTTCACTATTCTAGGAATAAGTCTGAAGATCCATAGGATATGCAGCACTAAATGTATGTCAGACAGAGGATGAACTATCTTGTCTGACTCTTCAAAGACAAACTGAAGACCTTTTTTTTTTTGTTTTGATGCATCTATTACAAAAGGAAAATAAAAATCAGTGCTTATTGTCACTGTGGCACAAACATACAATACAGTCCTGATCCTTTGGTGTATACAAAGTAAAAGCAACAAGAACAAAACACAAAATGCACCTATGAAAGCATTTTCCAGTTAGGGTTTACTGGTGATCCCAAGCTTCACCTGTTCTGCTAAAGAATGTGCCAAATCTTCACATCTGCTTCAGTGTAAGTAGTGTCACTCAAAACCAGTGCTTCTGACAATGCTGATTCCTGACCCTTCAGCTTGAACCTCCTTGAAAAAAAGACCTGATTTTGAGAATGTTCTGAACACCTTCATTCTATAAAGCACATATCCTCAATATACATAAAAATATTTCAATTCTACTAAATGGCTGTTTTTAATAGTATTGATTTAATCCTTCATTATGCATATTTTTTCAGACATTCAGATGAAAGTAACAGGCTTACTTATAATTATTTTCTAATAGAAATTTATGATCAGTATCATGAAATTTAAATACCAGAGTGGTCTGTCTGTAACCCTGCAATTGCATGGTACCATCAGGCTCCATGATCTTCTTGCCTTTCATCCACAAGATGTCCTTAGCTTCTTAATGCTCTTCTCTATACTCAGTTCTACTTAGTTCTGATCTGATTTCCCCATAGTGTGTGCAGTTTCATTTAATAAACAAATTTATATGGAAAGATTACAAAGGATCACAAAATGGGTAGAGAAAGCTTATGCAATTAAGCTCCATGAAGAAAATGAGAGGATGATGATGGTGGTCCAACAAGAATCTTTTTTCCCTAACTCTTTTGCTTCCAGACTAAGTCTAACTGAGATTTTATGGAGGGCAGTAAAGATGACCACTATTTTACAACTTCAGTACTAGCATTCCATAATAAGTAGACTAAGAAGATCCCTAATGAACCAAGCTCTGTGATGTTGGTTGCACAACAATTTGTAATACTCAAATTGTCAATGAACAATATGTTAAGAAAAATCATACAGTCTTGGCAACAGAGCAGGATTCTTTTTGTTCTGTTAGACTAAAATAAGAATTTTAATTAATTTACAGCCTGAATTTACATTTGGTGTGTGGCAACATATGTCCTCCCAGCAGGCATAATTTGGCACACGTTTTTGAACATGGAAGCACATGGTATTTGAAAACTGTCCACTCCCACAATACTGCATGCACTTCATTTTCTGATCTGAACATTTGTATTAATACTTATCATCTTGTCACTTTATCCTTAATCATGATCTCACTGGAAATATCAAGATCAACATGGATTGAAAAAAAATGGCAGTAAGAAAATTTTCATTATAGTGGCAATATATCCAAGACCTCTGCTCATTTAGGACCAGAATCTGAAAAACTCAATTTAAAACATAAGCATCTTGTAGACCTACACATTACTTGAGTAAATGTCCTTCTTCCTCCCTTGAGGTATGTCTTGAGACAATACACTACTGCATCACAGTTCTCTATAATGTAGTGGTTTGGGTCAAAGACAAAATAGGTACAAGGCCTGGCTTCATCATTTTGTTATTATTTTGATGGGTTTTTTTTTAATCAGTAATGAAATTTTTGGATTGAAATTGTTGGGGACAATTTTTTTAATCTTTTAAAAGCTAACATTTTACAGGATACTAAAATGTTAGAGTCAGTCTTCACAGGAAACACAGTTCGATTACAGAACCCCATTACATTATGCTTGCTCCTTTTCCTGAACATGTTGTTCTGTGCTGAACTGACTAAGATCTTACTTCAGGGTTGTGTGGAGTACCACAATTCAATACTGATGAAGCATTCAAGATTATTACATTCATGTTCATCCTACATTATGGTGAAAAGAGTTGCATTGAAAGTGTTTGCAAAAATGAAGTGTTTATGAGTTTCCCATATCTTGACTGAAAAATAAGTCCATAATGCTAAGAAAAGTCCAGAACACTGGACTTGCATATAAGTACTGCTGCCATCACTGAGCTGGCAAGCTCTGCTCTGGATAAAGCAAAATCTTGGCAAAGATAGAGCTAATTTAAGCCAGAAACATAAATAACTGACAAAAAAGATACCTTATTACAAATTTTGTACTATTTTTCTGAAAGAGATATTTCAAATGCTGAGGAGTTCTCAACAAATTCATTACTGCAATGAAAGCTCATTTATTTGTTTTCATTAGGTCAGCCACATCAATAATCAAGTTGGTGGAAAAATTTCTAACTCTCATAAAGTTTTACAGTTAACCATATGGACCTAATTCATGAAAAATATGTGCAAGTGGCCTATATTTTACAAAACAGAGACAAGAAATGTAGCTAACCCTACTAGCAGAATACTAGCAGATCTGTCACAGAAAAGTTAAAGAAGGCTTAGCTCCTAAGACTGTCTCACTTTTGGGTCATTCCATGCAAAACATGCAGTTCTCTTCACTCAAGCTTTTCTCATGATTGTGTGACATTACTGTCAGGTTCTGGCACTTTGTATTGCAGTCATCTCATACCTTTTAGGTCTCTCTCCTTTACTAAGTATATTATTGTCATAGAAACCTGACCAATTTGAAGCTTTCACTTGCCTGTCAAATTTCTTTGCAATTAAGAGACCTGTCAAAACCTATTTGTGGTAAAAGAAAAAGACAGGGTCCTCATTCACATGTAATTCTTTAGGGAAACTTGGATTAAAATGGCATAGGAGTGTTACAAACTTTAACCAGCTTTCTGTAAAAAAGAAACAGGAAAAAGGTATTGATGTGGTGGATTTCTGCTTGTTAATTTGTACTGTAAGAAAGGCAGAGTTCTAACACCTCAGCCACCATCTGCATTTCTGTGATTAAAAAAACCTTTCCAGATGATGATGAAAACAAAAAAAAAACCCCAAATTTACTCTTTACACTTGTTTCAAGATCCACAGAGGACACTCTAGGAAAGTGAGAGAAGGGCATCAGAGGTGTAATGTACACCTTAAGACTTTCATCATGGTGAGGAAAGAGACAAACAGGTGTCACAGTTTAAGACCAAGCTGACAGAGATACCAGAACACTCGAATCACAGGTACATTCTCTTTGTTCAAATTATGACAAGACCTTTCTCCCTGCAGCAGGAGTGAGGAAGCAGAGTGGGTAAGGGCACTAGGATCTTGCCCCACAGCTCATTTCCCTCCTTCAGCCTCTTGGGCTTCATGTGCCTCTGAAGCCTCTCTCTCAGCCGCTCCCACACAAGGGCCAGTTGCAGGACTGGTAGGGGATACAACATCCTGATTAGTCAATTCAAATACCCTCGGGTCCTGGTGATCAGCAGTGGTTATATGGGGCTCCAGATGATGTTTGCAACCCCCAAATCTCAGGTGATGGCGGGACAGCTGCTGCCTTCATGGACATGAGTCTCTCCAGTCCACAGGGGAAAGTGCAGTCCAACCCTTAGCACTGTCATGAGACAGCACCAGTCAAATCCATGAATTAGTAAATTTAAATGGCTATATTTCTTTTCAGTATTTTAACAAATCTTTCCCCAAGGTTTGGCCAGAAGGGTGCTTTTGGCCAGAAGGGTGCTGAACTGATTGAATCACTATTGCTCTAGTGTTATTTTTACAGTGCTGTAGTATTCATTCCCTCCAGCCTATTTTAAACATAGCACTATTTGAGTTCATAGTACAGTGTTCACAATCATTAACAAAAAAAAAAATCAGGCAAATCTTATAACAGGCTTTTTTAGTTCTGCTATTTTGTCTGAAAGAAAGAACGATGAAGGAGTGAAAAGCTGTTTGATAAGTAAATTTCCTGATATAAATTTACCCACCCCCAGAAAAAGCCTTTTTCATATTTTGAATAAGGTCCTACAGTCATCATATGAAGCTTCATAAATATAATCATACTTATGAGGTTGCAAGGTAACTATAAGGCCTTCACCAAATCTTATTGTTAGAGTGCCTACATATTCTTTATGAAACAGAATAAAATCCTGCATAAAACCCTCTGTAATGTGTTTAGAGTAGGATCTCAGCATTATGCATTGGAAAATGAACTCACTTTAGTTGATTAAATGTAGCTGAACAGATCATTTGCTTTTACTAGCAATAATAAACAAATGTTATAATTCTCATAATATATATAACACAAGAAGACATAATTTTTCTAGACATGAGGCCCTTTATCATAAAGCCTCCTTCTTACATATCATGATAGTTAAAGTAAAAATAATAAAAGTATTGTTACCAAAAAGGAGATAGTTCCCTTGTGGTGCTTGCAGTTTTGTGTTGGAAGGGGTTTTATAGCAGCAGTAAAAGATAAATACATTTGCCATTCAAATGAAGCAATAAAAGAAACTATTGATAGACTGGCAGTCTTCATTTAAATAACACATAGGTTTTGTTGGTGAAATTGCTAGCTCATCTCAATTTAATACCCAAATATGTGTTCATAAAAAGCCAGACAACCATATATATACAGGGATTCTAAAAACAAGCAGCAATACCACCTTTGGTTTTGCCATTATATTCTTACCAGAGAAAAACACAGTATTCTAGGACACTTTTTAACAAGATCCTTTAGAGCTCTGATTTTCTGCTATTGGACTCTGTAACCCTTTTTGACTGCAAACAGCAGCCAGGCTGTGTGCCAGACATTGATCAACAACACTCAATAGTGATCTGTCTTCTGCAGAAATACCTTGAATCGCTATTTTGGCTAATACAATTAAAGATATTTTTTTACTGTAAATGCAAAAGTATTCAGAGTAAAGCTTCCTGCAAATAGGTGAAGCTTCCCTCCCTCATCTCCACACATCCACTCACACTCAGTAACTTTTTACTCTTGCATGTTATTTTCTTATCAGCATTCCAAGCATCCAGTGTTAAAGAAAAATCCATTTTCTCAAGTAGTTTTTAATGTTACAATACAGATGTAAAAACTGTGAAACATACAAGAGAATTAGATCTGGTAGCTTTCATTTAAAATCACAAACAAACAGAAGTAAGACTCCACATTTCCTTTTAATATTCATCCAGGAGTGAAAAGCTCTGTCTCAGAAAACATCACAGAAATTGGTTTGAAGGTCTACTTTTATCGCAATATACAAGAACTTTTTTTCTAAGCTCTGCAGCAGTGCTGATAATTTAATTCTGCACACTTTCTGGAGGGGCTATTTTATGAAGGAAAGACTCACTACTAGCTAAGCTTAGCATGCAGAGAATGAGCTCTGTTCCTCAAGAAACTACTACAACCAGTGAAGAATAGGTTTGAAATATTTATGAGAAAACTTAAGCCAAAGGTGTTTCTCTTACATATTATTAGTTTTAGCTGGAAACCCTTTCAATATTTATTGCAGACACAGCCAGCAGTTCCCCATTTTTTATTCTTCAAACACACTCTTTAAATTCAGAATTGGAAGCTGGCAAACTCAGGAGGTCGTTTCATTCACTGCATAACTGGGGTGTTCAGAATACCAGTCTGAACAACGGGCTTTCCCTTGAAAGCGGGCAGTCCTGAAACAGCATACCATGAAATACTTTAAGGTTCATTTATGGTTTTCCACATGCCACAGAAAGTACAGACTTGGACAGAGTTAATATTGTTCTGCCACAATTCAAAGAGCATGTACTGTAATATAACACCACATATTAGGTAGTTCTCACCAAGGCAGACTGTCCTTATTTCATCACCTCTACTTATTTCAAATACATTAGTATCATCTCAAGTGGTTACCTTTAACTTATAGCTGCTAATCAAAAATGGATACTGCAGATTTCTGTTACCTGTGTTTCATTATACATTGTCTATGAAACAAAGCCTAGATTATTTAAGGTGTCACCATAATATTGTTTTTCTGAAATAATTTTTATAGAAATTACTATTTCATCCAATTCAATATTAATGGTAGTCCTATGAACCAATGTACCCCATTGAAGTCAGTAGTACTCTGTCATTCCATTAGCCCATGGAAATGCCCTGACTGCAGGATCAGGTCTGGTGGATGCAAGCTGTTGATCACAGATAATAGCCTGACCCTATTTCTGTGTTTCACTGCATTTGAACATTTTTACTAGTGGGCCAATTGTTTCTGCTTCCTAAATGACTACCAAAGATGACTAAATATACCCATGAAAATGGTTTCTGTATTAGCACTCAGATGAACTTGCAAGGAGGCTTGGGAAATTTTTGCATTCCACTATTTCAACAGGGGCTGAATTCATATAAATGAATTTATATTCATTTTTGGAAGTGAATATAAAACAATGGTGAATATCACTGAACACATTTCAGAGCCTAACTGAATATTTGTGAATACTTTCAGAAAGTACTTTTTACTACCTCTTCTGGATGAAAACGCAGTATTCTCAGAGAGAACTTTTTCCATAATAGCGAATTAAATTCTCTCTAGAATTCACATTAGAAAGAAATACAGGTTGTACACTCCTCATCTTTTCTCTGATTCATCTCCAGTATGCTCATTTTTAGTAATAAAATAGCACATAATAAAGAAAAATGTTTAACATAAAAATTGACAGAAATTGCATTTCAGAATTAATAAACTCTTGATTAAAGGTAGCATTTCATACCTTTTGGAGCTCCATTTTCATGTCTGCAGATATGCTGACAGCAGCTCATACTCTGAAGCAAGCTTTTGTCTATAGACAAGTTATTGCTCTCTTCTATTTCTTTCCCTGTGTCCTTTTTTAATACAAGATTGTGCTCTACAAAACTTGAAAGCTTACTAGATAATGTCTATACAACATATGCTCCCCTCACAGTAATGTAGACAACATTATAGAAATCTGAAGTTCAGAGGTCATACAGTTTTAGGAAAAAAACAGGTACTGGCAGGCACTAATGAAATCTCTTCTGTAGCTTTCATTCATCTAGTGTTAAAAAGCTTTGAAAATGTTTTGGAAAACATATCAGCTTAGCTCGTTATATATCAATAATCCCTGGAGAAAATCTTCAATGAATATGAAGATAAACAGTAGAGTGGGTGTGGAGTTTGCAAAGAAAATTATTGCTTAGTCATAAAAGTAGACAGATAAAAGTCAACGCATTTACACTGATGCTGCTCCAGTCAACACAACAATAGCAACAAAAGCATTTGCTTCAATATAATACAAATTCAACAGGAGGACTATATCTGTAGCATATTAAAAAATTTTATTGACAAACTGTGGAAATTTCTATTAAAATACAGCATTATGGAAGTCACAATGCTATTCTGAAGTGCACAGTGCTTGAAATACAGTATATTTTCTTTTGATGTCAATGCTGATATAGTTTATAATAATGCAATTGATGGAAGTTCATTCCCAGCTTCAAATACTCAAGTAGAAGATTTTTAAACTGGTAACTTCAGTCAAAAACAAGTTAATGTTTTCAGGTTCCTTTCCACATAGAGGAATTTTATGAAGTGCCACTGTTCTGCTGTGATGGCATGTTTTACAATATTTTCGGGCATTTAAAGTGTCTGCCTATCAAATTTGCAGGGGTAGAAACTATTAGCTCAGAAATATCAGAGCATCACAGCTTCTGAGTTTAGATTTAATCAAGGATAACTGCCATTCTACTGCTTCCTCTGGTGATGGATGTAATGCAGCTAAGAACACATAGGGCCATTAATCAATAGCTTTACTCACAAGAATAAAAAAATACATGCGCTTTTTACTTCCAGTCAGAGCTGTTGGCTGAAAGAGTCCTCTCCACAACTGCAACAAGAGATATCCTAAACAAGAAGGCTATACATCATACATAAACCCATATTAACTTCTTTCCAGGGGAAAAGCTATAGTTCTCAAAAAAAAAAAAAATATTCTTTGTGAAAAAGAAAAAAAGGCACAATTTTTTCTTATATCTGAGCATTAATCATATTTTTTTCTTTCCTAAATACACACTTCTGTTGATTTGCTAAATTAAGGTTTCAGATTTCTTTTTTTCTTTTGAACATTTCTACTAGAAACAAATCAAAATTACATTGCATTAGGCAATGTACACCTATTTTACCATAAATGGAGGTGATACAATTTCTATCATTTTCTACTCTAAGAAAACATGCTCTTCTTAATTAAAACTTGTTTGCATATTTTTAATGCTTTCCTGTTGATTACAGAGACAGAAAATCATATATGTCATAAATAGGTGATGATAATTAAATATATATTCTAGATAGTTTGAGCCAAAAAAAAGTTGAGAAATCTGTTTATTTCAATCACTATAATGTTAGACATCATGGAATTGGGATTTGTATGTTACCTTTAGAAGCAGCCATTCTTGCCCAGAAAACACAAAAACCACCAGATCAGAATGAAAACTCATACCCAGGGGCTGGTGAATCCTCTAGTACTATTCGCTTCCTCTGTAAAGTCATTAATTACACCTCCTTGGATCAAAGAGAAGAGATGGACTGTGGAGCTTCAATGGAAAGCCTTATCTGGTAAAGTATCTCTCAACTAACCTTCAAGAAGCTACCTAGTCTGAACAGAACCCTGGGTTGATGAGTACCTACCTTAAGGCATATTCCTAGAACACAAAATAATCCAGATATAAAATTCCTTGAGAAATACTTATTTTTGCACTTATTTTGCTTGTTAGGTGCTGCCAACATTATTGATTTTGGTAAAAGCCAACCACATTGAATGTGTACCATTTGCATTCTGTGGGATATCTGACATCATAAACATTAAATATTTCTTACTGGCTCGTGTAACTGAAATATTAGTAGGTTACAGCAACATGCGCCAGCTTCACTTCTGAAAGTTAGACATTCTCGAAGATACGCCTCCAAATAATAGAGTACTAAAATTACTGATAATTTCAGAAGTGAGATTAAATATGTGATTTACTAACAAGTTTTCAACGCCCAATTTTTTTTCACTTTAAAGCTTTATTAGTTTGATGGTTTTAATATAAAAAAATACTGTTGACAGCATATTTGCAATGAAATAGCCCCATACAAGAACCAAGCAAGTAGTTCCATTAATTGCTAGCTTTATTTCTTTTGCCTTTCCCTAGCTTTATGGCCATTGTCCACTAAGAGTTCCATCTCCCTGCTTATAAACTCAGGTCATTTGCCTTGTAAAACCTAGCAAAAAGATCAGATATTGCAATTTTATAACTGTGGGCAAGACTGACCAGACTGCTACAGCCAAAGGATACACGGCAGGACAGATCTTCCCCTGCCTTCCCTTTAATCAAGACATTAATTTGGAACTCTCAATATATTCAGCTGTTGATTTTCCTAAAGCAGGCAAGAAAATAATTACCTCTGATACCTTCCCCCACCTGCTTTCAAATTGGCCAACAGATTCAGAAGTTGAGGGAAAGAGAAAGCAGATACAAAGATAGTAAATTAGTATGCATTATTTTCTTCACTGCCAAGAAAACCAAAAGATAAATAAGATAATGGAATGTATATCACAATACCCAAGCCCGATCTTACTATGCATACAACTGGCATCTCTTCAGTTAATTGGAACTACTTACATGAAGAAAGTGACATTCCCGAATTGCCACTGGAAAGAGTGAAGGCTTATTGTCCAGCATTTTAGAATACAGTGGAATTAGAGAAATGACATTGGCTTCAATTCTTCAATTCTATGTCTTATGAACTATATTACATGAGTGGCAGAAACCATAACATTCAGAAAGGGTTCAAATTCCCAGAATTTTTGTTCCTGACAAATATCTCATTATAAATTGCTGCGAAACCAACATTTTTTACACCAGTTAAAACATGACTGTAGAAACAGCGACCATTCTCCTATAAATTTCTGTTTTCAGATGGTTATTACATATATACTTTTTACAACATGACTGCCAGTAATTATGAAATGAGTATATGATATAGAAGGATTTTGATTACCAGTAATCTGTTCTCACTTAGAAGCCCTTCATAAAAAGTGTAACCAAGGAAAAAGAATACACTCTGAGTGTCTAAGTTGTTAGGGTCTTAATTTCTTCAAGAAATTAATTAGATAACTCCAAATAACACATATGTAATGCACACTACTGATGAACATACTAGATATCTGTGATAATACCATGCATACCATCTCTGTAAATATAAAAATTATATGAACATGAGACCTCAGATAGACTTCTAAAATATAACCATAATCTTCATATTTATATACTCAAATAGTTGGATTTATTTGACCCTTCACTGGGTCAAGAGTAAGTTTTTTGAAATCCTTGCCTCTGGTATTTCTACCTCACTTTAGGAAGCCCAGGATATCATCTTTCGAATTATTTTTCTCAAGGTAAATAGTAATATAAGTTCCTTTGATGTTCACAAATCAATACAATAGGCAATTCTAAAGAAGAAAGCAAAGAAATCTTTATTATGAAATAAAGAAAAAAGTGAACATTAAATTAGAATCTAAATCCAACAACAGGGATTTTCTTTCAAAAGGAATGCATAAGAATTTGAGAGTGCACAAGCTGCACATGGCGTAAGACTCCCAAGATTTCAAGAAGCAGTAAAGATTTTCTTCTGCTGAACATAACCAAAAGGTTGGGATATTTGAGTTGTCATTGATTTATTATGTTGTCAAGATCTAAATGTAGAGCACAACAGCCACATCAGTTCCAGATTCTGTGGAGGCTAAATGGACTTCTCCTGCTTGCATACAAATCCTAATTTTTTTAAACAGCTGAACAGTATGCAGTAGAGTTTAGCTGTACTGTGAAGAGGATTTCTTAAGCAAAAGACCTAACTGGAGTGGTAGCCTACGGGAGAAAAACTATAACTTGTACTGACCTCTTAAAGTTTCCTCTTCTTTTTTAGGAATTAAAACATGGATAAATTAAAAACACCCCCTTTCTCAAACCATTGTCCAGCATTACTCTTTAATCTTCTTCCCAGCTTCCCCCATGTAAAATGCCAAAAAAAAAGAAAAAAAAAAAAAACAAGGTAGAAGTCTGAAAATACACTGCTTCATTTTTTTTTCATTTGAAAGCAATTTCTTATTTACATATTCTGTATTTAAATTGCGTTTTTAGAAGCTCTGTGATGGAAAAACTGCATGCATGTAATATTTATATAGTTTTATTTTTACTTTCTACTCAGATATTTTATTTGCATTTTCACATCTATTACCAAACAGGAGAGAATTTTCTATCAAATAAATTGTGGGGGAAAATAAATGCTCACTTCTCTTTTTTTAGTCTTACAATTTACAAAAGCAGATGAAAACCGGTATTGCCATAGGGAAAAATTAAGCATACATTTTCCTCCAATTCATGTTGCCAGATTCTTCCCTGGCAATGTGTTAGGAACAAGCCCACTTAAAAACTGCGGGAGTTTTGCATGGTATTAGTTATTTGAAATTAAGTAAGTCTAAAACTTGTTTTGATTTTTTTTTTTTTAATATATAGATAGATGTTTAGAAAATTAAGCTATGCTTCTTTCCTTTTCAGGATTGTTCCCAAAAGCTACCTGAATAAAAGTATGCAGGTTAGAGTATTGCGTTGGCGTTCACTGTGCAAAACCTTGGAGCACACACAGCCCAGCTGTAGAAGATTGTAACTCCTTCCACACAGCTCTTCACACAGCTTTGCCAGCAGCTTTACTAGGGGCACAGACTGTTATGAAAAGTGAAGTAACCTGCTCAATACTGAGAAAGTGAGGACTCCAAGGCGAAGCCATACCTGTGTCTAGATCAAGTTCAAGGTCACAAAGAGAAAGGAAAAAGGCAGAACTCTCCCTGGCATCAGGCATGCGGAGGTGACTTGACAGTTGAGGATCCTTTAGCCCCAGACAGTCAGTGTCATAATTTTCAAGCACCCTACGCCTTATTTCTGGCAAAATGTGAAAAACACTGTTCTTGTCCAGGAAAAGGTATTATTTTCTTCACCCACACAGAATGATTCAGCTCTTCCAAGCCCTCCTTGGCCCACAGCACAGCTGTCTAGAGACCGCCTGAACTACTGAGAAAGGAGGGTTTTACAAAACAGCTACCCAGTCTTCTCCAGCCCACTTGAGGCTGATGCAGCCGCCGTCCAGAGCCTGAACTCCAAGGCCTGCCCACGCCTGCCCTCTGCTGTGCATAATCTCTTCCTACAGAAGCTATGTCATTAAATCCGTGCCGAACACAATTTAAAATAATTTTTTTTAAAAAAGAATATATAAAATAAAATTTGTTTGTTCAGAAATGTTCACACTCTCTGACTTCCAGCAGTTCCACACAGGAAAAGTGTTTCTCAGGAGCAGCTTCAGTGGACCAAGAGTAATTTTCTCCTGACTACATTACGTCCCATCTCTTGGGGGCATTCTTTTGGAAGAATTAAACAGTTTTGGGGAATTATGTTAGCCAAAAATCATTTTATTTATGCATTGTCTCACAAAAGCAAGGCTGTCAGAGAAGAGAGAGAAAGGGCAACCTTATTCAGTCCGGTCTTCCTCAGACATCACTTTGTCACTAAGTAAAAGCTGTTTCTTTTCCTCTTTGCATGTTCACATAGCCTGGCTGTGGTCAGCACTAGAGATAGCTTGGAAATGTATGATTTGTGTTGGCAGGAGGATGGCCAAGCTGACAGAAAATAGTTATGATACGCAGCAGCTGCTCAAGGACAAAATGGCATCTGCTGTGCATATTAGGTCTGCACCACACTATCTATGTGTTTGTTGATGGCCTCCCGGCTTCTAAACAGGTGGTTGTTATGCAGACTCAGGACATCTATCAACCTTGGTCTTGGAGCACAGCCAGGAACAGCAGGAATCCTAGGTGGGCAACCAGACTTTCTGTGAAAGTTATTGAGCCAGAGGCTTGCAGATGTTACAGGTTCTCACTTCAGTCCTCATCTTCCTCCAGGGAGAGTTTTACACTGAGTTTTCTCTTCAAGGGAAAAGAGCCATCCACTCCAGCAGGCACCTATTTCTATTGTGGTATCACTGAAGGAGTGAGCTCTCCCACAGAGTCCTTTCAGAAGTTGTGTTGCGCATGCAGTCCCTAGGAAATGTTGCAAGAGTAGGTACACATCTTTGGAAAATGCGTGTTGTCGGGCAGAGCCTATGCTGGAGGAGGCAATAAGGGTCAGTGGCCTTGGCATGCAGTAATCTTCCTTTATTCTTCAGTAACGGCACAGTCTTCCCTGGAGTATCTAGAACCCTGACCACTTCAGAAGATATCTATATAGATAGATAGATATAGATATATACTCAAGGAATTTAGCTTTTAGGGCTTGGACAGATACATTTCCATAGGACAGATACAGACAGTGGAGTTACTATGTCATTTAAGAAAAGGGAGAAATTTAAACTTTTTGCAAAATGATGTTTTTACCAATATCCGTATTTAGTTCAAAAGTGTGACAAAAAGCAAGTTGATAGCTCTGTGTGAAAAAAAACAACAGCTGAACTCTGCTCCAAGGAAAACTCATTAGGCTCCCCACAGAATACTCTAGGAAAAATAAACATTATGACGTTCACTTTATTATTCTACTTAAGGTTAAAAAGCAAATTAAGGTATCAAGGTCTTCCTTGGTAAGAGAAAGAGGAAGGAAAAGGGGAAGGCAATTCTTATTCATTTACAAGAAGGTAAGAGAGTTCTGTATAGACCTGATGTTTCTCAGGTTTTTGTGTTGCTGGTTGGACCCACCCAGTCAGGTAAACACAGAAAGTCCAAGGGGAAGATTCAAGTATTTCCCTTGAAAGAAAAGTTGTCAGGAATGGAGAAGAAAGCTAGTCAGGAATGGCTTGAAAAGGTTTTGTGCCTTAAGCACATACACTTTTACAGTCCTCCTAGGCTGTAAGCCCCTTCACAACAGCTTCTCTTCCTTCACCCTCTGACCAGGTGGGATTATGTTGCTGAGGCAATAAAATGGCAAAACTACAGAGACCAGCTCTTTGAACAATAAAGCCTCTGTTTAACAGAGATATACTACTACAGACCTTTGCCAGAATAACAGGAGGCAAAATGGAAAAGCACAGTGAAAAATGTACCTATACTGCTAAAAGACTTTTAGTCAATAATTAGCTTAAGAAGCTTGAAAAAAAAAAAGGCAGTGATGTTTTAACATGGCATCCTGTTCATTTGGATCCATGAGAACATTCAGGAAAGAACAAACAAAAAGAGTGAAAATTCTTTCTAACAACAGCCAATTTCCTCTCTAATTTAAAGTATGAAGAAGGTTCTGTTCCCTTGCCAATACAACCTCCCTTATCTCTGACTAGAGGCAATAATCCACATTCCCCCACTAAATCAAAATAAACCACAATTCTTCTAAAGAAACATAGACCCCTGCCTGTAGGGAAAAGAAGTCTCGGGAAACATCATTGCAGTGTTGCAACCTGATCTTATTACTGAGAAAATACTTCACTCATTTAGACTTATTAATTTTTGGAGTAAAATATAAAAAACTAAAAATTAAATTGTTTTTAAATATTTCACATTATTGGACTTACTAGCTTAACTCAGGAATTTTCATGCATGATCATACAGCCAAAGACATAATATGCATGTGCTATTTTTATCACAATATGCATGTTACATCCCTGCATAGGCCAATTTACAATATACTTCATTTTTTAACTAACATCTGTCTTCATATGTCAGTTTCCAGAGGAACATGCCATGTCTCTATAAGATGAAAAAGTACAAGAGAAATGCAATGGTAGCTAGCGTTGCTCACACTAGAAGAAAAATGAGGGTTTAGTACAAATCATTTACACAGACCAAAAGAATTTTTACTGCTTTATTTCTTTGCATTAGTTTCACACCAGATCATCTAATAATACTGAAAAGGTCCACTCAGTAATGTCATGCTTGAAAACACAGAGATGATCAAATAACTATAGCAAATATTGCTCCATTCTGCATTCGTAGCAATAGAAGTTTAGACTGTTGTTTTTACTAGTAGTCTGTAGTATTTAGGGGACTGAGGGAGTTGATATGCTAGCAAGAGTTATGTCTTATCTTACCTTCATATTAAAAACGTCTGTGCCATATGATTATAAAATACTCCTTTACCACAGATTTTGCAGCCCTACATCAAAGCCCTCTTTCCCACCACAGTTTATTTTTATGAAATTGATCTTCCTATCAAGACTTTCAACTGCTCCTCTGAAGTTATCCACTTTTTCTTCTGTGTTTGTTCTTAATATTAACAACTACTTATCTCTCCTAGAGCCTTCTCATTACTGGTACATCCATTCCTGAAATCCGTCTTCCTACAGTCAAAGTTTTGTACTTAGCTGTGGAAAGAAAAATGCAAAATGTGGGGTTCCACTGAAGTTCAATATGGTCAATATAATCAAGTTTGGTTTAAACCAATGATAATGTGTCCAAAAAAGAGCTATCTCATTCATGCTACATTTACACATAAACCTGAATCCAAACTCTAGCTGAAAGCACTGCCATTTCTTCTACTTCACATAGCCCAGCACAAAATCTTTTGTCTTCTTTTCTAACACTGAAATGAAAAACGAGTTTCAGCAGACTTGCACTATTAAAAGCTGTTTCTGCATGTCTCAGCCTGTTTATTCCTAAACCCCAGAGCAGAAGAAAAGAATATTTTCTCTTCTCTGAACATCAACACTGAAAACGATCTTTGTCTGATTTTAGAGCCGAAAAAATGTGAGTGAGAGGGAAGAAAAGAGTGAGAGGGAGGAGCAAGGAGAGAAGAGCAGGTTCACTGTGCTACGCCAGCTGGGAAGGTCAGCTGCCAGTGGCCCTGTGTACAACTCTAATACAGCCCAGCTGTGAGAACTCAGCCCCAGATTCCAATGAAATTGCCTGAGATGTGAGAAAATCTGTGCACTGGAGACATGCAGTATAAGAAGGATAAAATTGTAGAGGTAAGACTGCTGAGATAAAGATAAGTAATAACTCAAAGGTTCAAGGGAAAAGCCATCAACATGAGAGGTATACAGTCCTAAATGGGAAAACAGGGAACTGGCAGCAACTCAATAACCTTGAAGATCAGCTCATTCCATAGAGCAGAAGTCTATTTCTCCCTACTTGGCTCAAAGTTGCCCACCTGCCTTCTCAGCTGGGACTTTACAGGTACCTAATCTGGAGTGATGAGCATACTTACGCTTGGCATAGTTGCTCATTTGTTTTTTCTCTTTGCTATGTATCAGGAAGTTGTGTTCCACTTTAAAGATTTCTGTATATTACTAGCAGAGTCTGTGAGAAGTGAAAGTGATACAGACAGGCAGTATAACATGAACTTAGAGAACTCTTGTCTTTTATTTGTTTACAAGTTTACAGGTATTTATCCTGTCTTTCTGGCTGCACAAGACAGATCAGTCAGATACAGGTGATAGGTTGACACCTCAATATCCTGCATAACTACCAGGTGATAAACTAAAATCTGTATGACTGCAGATGCAACAGCAGCAAGTCTCGCATAATAAATTGAAGTACAAAGTTCACAGGCTAGGATTTAGGAAACAGTGTGAACATATTAAAAAACAACAACAAAGAATAGAATAGTCAAACAGGAAGAAATTCTTAACAATGGCTGCTACTGAGGAACCATAGTCTTAACTTCTTTCTCACCTGTTCAGTTTATTCAATCAACGCTTTTTCTCCCAGCACAGAACCACGGTGGAATACTTCAGAGGTCTACCCTGAGACCTATTCTGATTTAAATCTTTATTGAGTGGCCTGGAGGTGTCAGTAGAAAAAGCTCGCAGATGACCCCAAACCGGGGGCTTCATGCAGCAAAGGGAGGTCTGGCATTCAGAGGGGCTTAGACATGTTGGAGGAATTGGACAACAAGATCTTAATGAAATTAAACTAATCTTCCAAATTGAAAAATTCTCCATTTACACAGGAAGAGCGCCTGGCAATGGTAGAGGCTGTGAACTGACTGAATAGGAAGCAGCTCTGCAGAAAAGACTCTGGAAAGCTGGGCTGACAGTAAGCTGAAGATGAGCCAGCAGCACGCTTTGGCAGCAAAGACAGCCGACTGCCACAGACCTGGTCAGGGGCTGGAGCTCTTGCCCTGCAAGAAGAGGCCGAGGGACCAGAACTTATTCAGCCTTTAGAAGATATGGTTTCAGGGAGACTGAATAGCCATCTGTCTGAATCTACAGACCGGTTATCAAGACAATGAGCTATGATCTTCACAGTAGCGCATAAAACAGAAGAGACAAATCATCTAAGTCTACAGAAGAAAAGGTCAGACTGGAAATAAAGAAAAACAAAATCCCAACAATATGTTGCTCAGAAAGGTCACGTAATCTCCATCTTCTGAGGTTTTCAGTACCCAAGTGGAGACAGTCCTGCGCAGCTTGACTTAATCCTGCTTTGAGAGTAGGTTGGACTAGTGACCTCTTGAGTGCCCTTCCCACATTCATGACTGCAGCTCTGTGCGGCTTTGCAGATTCAGCTCAGAACAGTCTCTTTGCTAACCTAGATCTCATAGGAAAAGGCTTCTCATCCTGCAGGCTGCTTAACATATAAGAAGAAAATGAGTCGGTATACTGTCATGTGGAATAACAATTCTTTCTCTATTGGGGTTTTTTTGAAACCAGTTCCTGTACTTCCTTTTATAACAGTTATTTTTACCTACTCAATACAAAGAAGGTATATTGGGCAATACCCACTTGATGTGTCTTAGAGATTTTCTTTTTGGGTTGAGAGAAAAGTGTACTACAAGAGGTTTGTTGGTGGGAGGAGAAGAGATTGATATAGTTTTGGATTTAAGGTAAAGGCTTTCCTTTTTTGTGTCTTTCTTATGTATGGGCTGTAATTAACGTAAAAAAAAAAAAAAAAAGTTTATTCTTGAAAGTATCTCCTTAAAAGAGTACTTTGTATTAGAAGGCTACTAAGTCAAAGTGTACACACACAGAAGTACCCAAACACACAGAGAAACACACACATGGACACACTTTGAGAAGTTTGACTGTAAGAACTTTGACAAGCTTCCATTAAATGAAGTCAAATTATTAGGGCATAATCTAGTTCAGCTTTTGTCATTAGGATTTGATCCCACAAACTACATGGCCCAGCAGACATCAGTGAATTTTACAGAGTATCAGACGTCTCAGGAAAACTTGTTGCCGTGAGTGTAAAGTTATTCGTGCTCACTTTGAGTAATTTCTCTGTTGTACTTGTATCATGGAAACAAGAGTGCTCCTATTTCTGTGTTCACGTTGCAGCCTTCTACACCTGGATAGAAAACAGTACATTCAATTTTTTTTTTGAGATTTTTTATATCTCAGAGCTTGCAAGCGTGCATAAAATTTAAATCATCTGTAAAGTCTCTACAGAAAGCATAGACCTGTGATTTGTCTCAGAGCTAAAATAGAAACCAAAGTGTCCAGAGTTGCCTGGAAGCTGTGAGTTCGGGAATACTTCCAAGTTTTACACTTCTTCATAGGTAGGAGACAGGAAAAGAAGCAGTTTGTGATAAGAATCAAAATCAGAAGCAAAACGTGCACTTGCAAGGCTATGCTTGCAATCTCTCAATGCTATTATAGTTGGATGGAGGAGGAACTGAAACAATTCATGCCAAATACGATGTGAGGACAAATCAAGAATTTAATATCGGCCTTCTCAAAGCATACACTGACACTGAGACTTATTTGTATTGATGTCCAAAGGTCACTGATTGACTGTTCAGATGAAAATGTATAAATCAAAATTAAGACTTTTCCTGCACTTCTGGCCAAATCCTGACTTCTGTAACCTAATAATACAAAAATGTATCTTCACAATGATCAACTTTAATTAGTGATATGTGATAGTGTAACTAGGTACAATAGGATTATGCATAACCTTTCAAAGCACATACATTTTTTGCAGACTTAAGTAGAAAGTATGTTGTTATTTTGTGGTATTTACAGCTGAACCCATAGCTTTTATCAGAAAACATTTTTTTTTTTTTCTAACATTAATTCTGTTAACTACTTAGCATTCTGGAGGAACATCTGAAAATTCAGCACATCAATCTCTTCTACTGTAGTATCAAAAACCTTCATATCCATCTACTATTTCTAAATATAATTAGTTTTCAAGGGAAATAAAACAGTACATAAATATTTCATTAGTTATGGACTCTAAAAAAATATGATAGAAGTAACTTAGTAAAACCCTTCATATTTCATCATCAATTGTTTAAACAATAATCACTAAGCCTTCTAGTTTTTATACCTCTTCTTAACAGGAATTGCTTACAGTCACTGGATCTGTATCCTCATGAAAGCCACTGTCTGGTTTAAGCCCAGCTGGTAACTCAGAACCCCGCAGCCTCCCCTGCACTCCCCCTGCTCCTTCCTCCCCCTGCTCCTTTCTCCCCCTGCTCCCAGCAGGATGTGGATTAGAATCAAAAGAATGTAATTCCCATGGGTTGAGATAAGAACAGTCCAGTAACTAAGGTATAACACAAACCACTGCTGCTACCACCAGTAGTAATAATGGTAAGGGGAAGAACAAGGGAAGAAAATACAACCGCCCACCGCCCGCTGACCAATACCTAGGCTGACCTGAGCATTAATCTAGCCCTTCTGGGTAACTGCCCCCAGTTTATATAGTGAGCATGATGTACTGTGGTATGGAATACCCCTTTGGCTAGTTTGGGTCAGATGTCCTGTCTCTGCTTCCTCCTGGCTTCTTGTCCCCTCCTCACTGGCAGTGTGTGAGACTGAAAAAGTCCTTCATCAGAGTAAGCATTACTTATCAACCAAAAACACCAGTGTGTTATCAGCACTGTTCCCAGACTAAAGTCGAAGAACACAGCACTGCATCAACTACAAAGAAGGAGAAAAATGACTGCTAAAGCCAAACCCAGGAAAACCACTGACAAGCTAGTAGTTGATTATATATCTAAGTGTGCATGCAGGACATGAGACTTCATCTTCAGAGACAGCAATTTGGCCCAGAAAGATTTCTCTTCAGGAAATGTCAGTTACTTGTCCATTTACTTCACCCTTTGTTTTTATGATTGTATTCTTCAGTTTCTCATTTCTAAACCAAATTCATGGTCCCTTCTGCTGATGGCATAGATTCTGCATGTATTATCTTATTATTCTACTCCTCCTCTTGTCTCTGTAATAATTTTGTAAATCATTTCTACCTTCTTGTTCATTTCTTCTTATTTAGTGGCTTAGTGACAGATAACTTCATGTACACATAAAAGTTACGTTCACTATGTTCAAACATAGCTAATTTCTCTTTCATCTTTGTCCTCAAATGCATTTCTTTTTATTCCAAACTAAGGATAAAATTACATCTTCATTTTTATTTCTTCCACACTGGTGCACTTTAATTGATCTGCAAAAGATGTCAGAATGTGTTGAAGCTGAACAATGGAGCACTTCAATTAAATGCCATGCCAAAGTCATCTGTTACAATGGAAAAAAAAATTTTTCCAAGGAAACGGTAATTCAAAGACTGGAAGAACTCATGGTGTTACTGTTAATTTTGGGGAAAAGGAAAAAAAAAAAAAACAAAAAAAAAAACACCAACCCAAAATCAAACAAAACCACCTACTCATTTAAACACTTTGGGTTGAATGATTTCTCTTGATAATTTATCTTCACTTCTGCCTCATAAAAGTGTCATAGTTTACTTCATTTTCACAAGTCTCCAAAAGGTAGTATTACTTCTCAAAGTACAGGGTTTGAGGTTTGTTTTTTTTTTCCGTTTTTCAGATTTCACATTAAAATTACTTTATTACCTTTTGTAAAACCATAAATATGATTATGCTAGAAATCAGAATGGCAGACATTCTAAATCTGCTTTTTCTGTTACTTACATAATCATGAAATCCACAGGGAAAGACAAACAGACAAACAACACAAAACATAATATGACCTACATAGTCTGGAAATTGTTATATCAATGGTTATGTTTTGCCCTGTGTTGATGAAAAAGAAATTTTAAAATATGCAACAGCAGAAAAATCAGCTGCCCTTGTAAAAAAAAATTAGAAATCCTGCATACAAAGGAATCTAATTTGACTGTAAACTTGAAATTAGACCAGAGCTTCATTGGTGAAAGATCTAGGAAGAATTCTTCCACCTACTAGGTCTACAGTGGAATTTCTACAATAATACAAAATGGTTAGAAGAGCACAGATTCAAATAGAAAAAAGTACCAGAAGTAGGATTGTGTGTACCTCTGAACTGTTTGGTGATGCTCAATTATCTTATGCAGGACTGCAATGCTGTAAGCAGCCATAAGGGCAGTGTAAGTTATTCTAGAGGACTATATCAATTATCAAAGCAGGCTGTAATTAAGAGAATATATAAAAATCAATGAATATATTCAAGATACAGAGTAGATTTAACAAATGAACAAACATACAAACCAACCAACCTCACAGTACCACAAGCTTCCTGAGCTATGCTGTCAAGGCAGCTATTCTAGATGCTCACTACTGAGGTAACCACATAATTAAAAGTTTGTAATTGCACAGTTCCAAGTGTACTTGTCAGATGAAAGAAGACTGTGAATCACCAAGCTTCACTGAGTACATGACAACTGACAGATCTGTTTCCTAATGTCTTTTCCAAGATAGTGTGGTGCTGAAACTAAATCACCCTTCGGTACTGAGGGCTACAAATTTTGGTCAATTCTTTTTTCTGTTCTGGAGCAAGCTGCACCAGATTTTAACCGAGTGAAAAAATATTAACAAAACTCATTCACCACTTGGCTTTAAACCCTTGGTGAAGAATGTGATTGGCTGTTAGGTACTAAAGTAGCCTTGTACTGGCTGACACAGCTGAAATCCATATTACTGTGGAAAGAAGAGGGGAAAGTTCTATATTTCTGTTATTCTCCCTCCATTTTGTTGGACAGCAGGACAGACTCACTTTTGAGCTTTTCATATTTGTTATAGTTACAGTGTAGGTATCAGAATTTGCCAACTATGGTTTTAAAATGTTCTCCCCAAAAGGAGATCTATGTATACGGATACAAAACAAATTAATGACTCTATAATAAACTAGGAACTACAAGAAAGACCTCACAACAAGGCTTTAGCTACACTCTTGGTAAACCTACATTTGGGTGCAGCACAATGTAGTGTACTGGAACAACTTTACCCTCACTAATGTATACTTTTAGCGCTCAAATTTGGATGATTTTAATAAAAAAAGGAGAGCTTTCCTAAAGTACTACCATGCACACACACATCTATATGTTGCATATACATATATACAGCTATATATACATGTATTTGTGTATACATGCAACTTTTCCAAATTTGAAGTGTGGAAGCCTTTAAGTTTAAGGAAACCAGGAGACCTTACCAGATGCCTTATTACAAAATCCTACCCATGCTCATAGTTGTTAAAGATGAACAAGATTTGCATAGTATTTGTCTAAAATTCCAGTCAGAATATCTGTAATTCAGATTTGGCTTACAATGTATTCATTTACATTTTGTAATGACTTTAGCAGAGAAAAAAAAAGCCAAGAATGAAATATTTATTTTCCCCATTTACCAAAAAGTAAAAGAGACATATTCAATGCACCAGTAGTAAGAACACAACTTCAATTTTGAACATAGCCATTAACAATAAGAAATAGCACCAGCCAAATTAAGTACTTATTTTGCTTTAGGCACTTTATGAGATTCAGATGCCCTGAGTTTTTAAACCCTTCTCTTAAAAACTGGCATCTGAAATTCTAATGAAATCTCAGCTGAATAAGGAACTGATCCTCATTCCTCCAGACACAGTAACTCTATATTCATTCCTTCATGCACGCACCTAAAACCCCATTAAAGTTAATGGGAGTTACATGCTCACCTAAGGAGGAATAGCACCATAAATATTCTTAAAGGGCACATAAAGCATAAAAGAAGTCTTCACAAGTAGATTTTTTTTAATGATGTAAAAATGTTGCAATTTGGGAATAAGTTTCAAACAGGAAGAAAGAGCAACAGAAGGAATTTTCCACCTGGCTTTAAATTAGAATTGCAGGAATTCAAGCTGCTTCTTTCAAAATTGGAGATAATAGAAAGTCAGCAAAGTAGTTTTATCTCTCTGCTGTTGAGAATAAGTTGAGCAAACTTTTGCAAAGACAGTGCTGCTGTCCTGAGTTCAGCAGTAGCAGTCATTTTTTCTCCTTCTTAGTAGCTGATGGTTTTGACTTTTGGCCTGGGAACAGTGCTAATAACACTGATGGTTTTAGTTGCTGCTTAGTAATGATTCCTCTGATCAAGGACTTTTTCAGTCTCATTCACTGCCAGTGAGGAGGAGCACAAGAAGCCAGGAGGAAGCAGAGACAGGACATCTGACCCAAACTAGCCAAAGGGGTATTCCATACCACAGCATGTCACGTCCAGGATGTAAAAACTGGGGCAGAGACCAGAAAGAGTGGGTTCACTGTTGGGTCAGGCTGGTTATCGGTTGGCAGGTGGTGAGCAGTTGTATTCTCTTCCCTTGTTGCTTCCCTTGTCATTATTATTATTGGTGGTAGCAGCAGTGATTTGTGTTATACCTTAGTTACTGGACTGTTCTTATCTCAACCTGTGGGAGTTACATTCTTTTGATTCTCCTCCCCATCTCAATGGAAGGGGGGGAGCGAGCAAGAGAACTGCGCGAGTTACAGCTGGGCTTAAACCATGACAGCTATGTAAATAAAGATTGATGAGTTTGACTACCTCTTTAGATCCCTACCTTCAATGGGGATTTCCTTTTCCAGGAAACAGTACAGTACATTTAAAATAAAAGCTCGAAGTGTTCTCAGCACATTTTCAGTTTTGACTACAATTCAGGCGAATGGTCATTACATCTGTTCCATTAAAAGACAAGAAGCACAGGCAGATGCAGCTGACATCCTACATCTGCTCTCATTTGTTAAGTTCCATGAATGTATATAATGAAAACATAAACACAACTGTGTGGAAGAAAGGAATGGCATTGTATTTTTCACAGAATTATGGAAACCAACTCCACAGACAATATATTTGTAAATTTAATAATGCCTCATTAAATCACTGGCTGTGTTACCTCTATTTCTATGTTGAGGAAATACCATTATAAGAACATATTAGTGCACAGAATTTGAAGACAACATTTATCATACTCATCAGGCTGGCCCAGGACATTACCCAGCATGACACAACAGTGACTACACTCTTACTCATTTTGCATACACAGTCGCTTCAAAAATCCATGCTAGCTTCTGCAAGGGTAGGGAGAAATTATATGGGAGCAGACAGGGAAAATCTCTCCCACAGTTAACAAATAAGAGTACTCTTGACAATCACATCAACAGAGTCAACAAAGCTATCTGTAGGGCTCACACACACACCTTGTTGTATTCCCTGACTATTTTCTCCCCTCACCTTCCCAATCTTTGACGTAGCCATATTGCCATGCATTCAGCACCTACTCTACTTGCTTCCAATTCCCAAATTGCCTATATTTGAATTCACTTATTTCCTCTTTTTACCCATCTAGTCCCTTATTTTATCCTGTATCTCATCATGCTTTCTTGTTCTATTTTAGGACCTGAATCTTAGCCATTCTTAAAAAACCGATTCAGATTCTGTTTCTTCCTAAGGGCTTCGAAATACACCCCATTCTGCTGCTCCCAAATTTACATTCAAACTTCATTTCTCTGTACCATCACAGGGTCCTTAATCCTTCCAGTCTCACAGTGTATCACGCTTATCCCATCCTCAGTTTCTTTAGCCAATTCCCACATTCTTCCAAATAAAGCCTGCACAAAGTGGCTCCTTCTCTTCCCTCCTATATTACAGGCTCTTTTTCTAAACTAAACCACTAGTTGTCCCTATTTCAATATTTGGGTTACAACTTTCTCATTCCTGCAAATGGAAAGGGATAAAAGAAAGTAATGAAAAAGAGAAAAATAAAAAGAAAACTTCTTACTTCATATTTCTCTGTTCAGTCACACCACAGCTTTGGAAATAAAGTATCTCCCTAGAAAATTTTCAGAACCACCATGCTTAGTATAACAAAAGATCTCTGCATATGAATTCTAATGCATTTACCCACTATGTGTACATTAGTCTCTAAAGAACATGGGCAAAATTCCAGACAGAATATCTGTAATTCAGATTTGGCTTACAATGTATTCATTTACATTTTATAATGACTTTAGCAGACAAAAAAAAGCCAAGAATGGAATAGGTTTTTTCCCCATTTAAGCTGTGCAATTTCACAGAACTGGGACAGTTTTTTGTTTTTTTTTTTAAATTAGAAACAGGGTTATCTTTGTCATAAAACCAACCTACATCCCAAATGTTGCACCTCTTCTTTAGCCCATAGGTCTGATAGAACTTTGCAATTAAAGGGACATAAAAATATTGGCAAGCAATGTGGTTTTCTCCTGATTTCATTCCTCTGAAATGGTTAATATATTCTTGCTGCAATTGTCCCAAAATACTCAGCCTAAATGTATACTCAATGTGGAAAAATGTTTATATTGGTAGGCAAAGTTAGGCAAAAGGAAATAAGGAGTTACAACAAAAACACTCTGGCAATCTTACTCTTTACACCGCATTATCAACCAAGAGCTAAATATTTGATAATTTTCAGGTAGAGTCTTTCTTCACTGCACCTTTTATTTTACACTCAATTTAACTCCTATATTCCCTCTTCCCTTTTCTTTTGTTTACAATTTTTTGCTGACAAACTGCCTCCCACATGACTGAATTTGACTGGGACTCAGGCAGGAGCATGGTTAAAAAGTACTGCAATATCAGACAGTGTGAACTGTTATGCCCAGGGTTTTACTCTTGGTGGTAAATGCAGAATAACTGACCTTTGGTTCTTCTCCTTTACTGCAAGGTGCATTGCATCGACATAGAGTATCTGACACCCTCAGAAAATCTTCAGACTGCATTTCTTACAAAAATATTTTATCCTAAGAGCAC
The DNA here is from genome assembly GCA_032466535.1 of Forpus xanthops. Taxonomy (NCBI): domain Eukaryota; kingdom Metazoa; phylum Chordata; class Aves; order Psittaciformes; family Psittacidae; genus Forpus; species Forpus xanthops. The sequence continues at coordinate 66,302 of JASSUY010020099.1, forward strand.
AAATTCTTATCATAAGCTGGAGTGATCCATCACTTTGTTTCATAAACTTCAGAGCAGCCCCCTTGTCTATAAAAAAATTCAATAGCAGACCATAGATGAAGATAAGTGCTATTAACATGAGGAGGAAGACACAAAGCAGATCTAAGACAGGAAAAAGATGTTTCTGAGTCCCTACTTTTCTCTCTCCAGACACAATTTTCTTTCTAATGCCCTTTGGAAATTTCTTGTTCAAATGAACAATTGAGTCAGAGTAATGATCTGACCTTTTCCAAGTATTATCTTACATGAAACACAATTGCTTTAAGACAAAGTGCTTATAATTATTCAAATTAGAGAGGCATTTTTCACTAATGGAAAGCGAGCTGCCATTTTCCACACTGAGCAGTACCGTTTCAGAGGTGTTGAGCCCTGGAGTTTTCTCTAAGCCTTCAGTGTCAGAAACTCTACTACAACACTTCTCCAAATCACTGAGTTCAGATAACTGAGAGGTATTTAACTGAAGCCTAAATCTATTAAATACTAATTGTAGTCCATAGGAATGTCTAAGCTGTGACTTTTTTGACATTCTATACCAAATATAATTAAATGAAAGGTATAGTATGTTGATTGTTTTGACTAGAACTTGACTACACAGCTGCAACCTGTGCCAATCTTTAAGACCAATTAAATTTGAAACATTAGATAAAGAACTGGAAAAGATATTACTTTAACTATAGAAAAATTAGAATCTGCTGCTTTCATTTACATTATAGCCTTGTGCAGCGTCTATAAAACTCTACATGTTTTTCCTTTATCAGCTATTTCCTAATTTTACCTTTTCAGTAAAAAGAAGGAGAGCAAAGTAACAAAAAAAAATGAAATCAGATGCAACGCAAACAGACTCAGTTGATGCATTTTTTAATAATATCCAAGTGAGCTATTTTAAATGTGACCTTCAAAGGAAAAAGGCGCTCAGGCTTTGGGAAGGAGGAGGAGAATTTTCATTTTTGATGAAACCTTTCTTTTTTCTTTTTTTTTTTAAATCTTTTGCTTGCTCAATGCTTTGCTTTAGAAGTGTAGGACCTAAATAAATGTAAGAATTCCATGATGACTGGAGAATTACAGCACTGATATCAAAGGAAGTAATAAGCATATGCATGTTCTCACAAAGAATTAACTCAGGTTTAGAATCATAAAATCATAGAATAGTTAGGGTTGGGAAGGATCTTATCTAGTTCCAACCCCCTGCTCTGGGCAGGGACACCTCCCACTAAACCATGTCACCCAAGGCTATGTCCAACCCGGCCTTGAACACTGC
>JASSUY010020100.1:0-16466 GCA_032466535.1 Forpus xanthops
CGCGCCGTTTCGGCGCAGCATGGCGGCGGGCAGGGTCTGGGTCCCGGCAGCGGCGGCAGCAGGTGAGATCCGAGCCCACCGGGGGTCCGGGGTTACCGGAGAGGCGAGCGAGCCCGCCCGTCGGTTGGGCGGGCGCAGGGGGGTGTCTCCTGCCCGGAGCGGCAGGGTTGCGGTGTGGCGGAGAAGAGCCGGGTCAGGGGCCCCGGGTGCGCTTGCTTCCGCCTTAATCTCCCTTGATGAATCTGAGGCGCCTCCGAGGTCCGCGCCCGGCGTCCTGCGGCCTGGCACTGTGCTTGTCTCTCTCCCTCTGCCCTGGCTGCAGCCGTAGCAGAGTTAATTCTCTTCCTAGGATCTGGCGCAGGGCCGTGTTTCGCCTTTCCTCTGGGAATAACGCTGGTAACGCACCGATGTTTCGATTGTTGCTTTGTCGCGTTTACCCCGGTCAGGGACTTTTGGGTCCCTCGTGCTATGCCGGCGAGGAGGGACACAAGGAGCCGGGAGGGAGCAGGGACAGGACACCGGGCCTGAGCTCGCCAAAGGCATATTCCATACATAGCGCAGCACAGCGCGTCGTGCTGGGTAGTGGGGGGAGTAAAGAAACCGGGGGGAGTTGCAGGGAGGGTCCTTAATTCACGCTGCGTCTTCACTGATAGGGAAAGGGGCGAAGGTGAAACTTTAGCTTAGAAAGTTTAGAAACTGGCCGCCTTTTAGAAGTTTAGAAACTCGCCAAGGAATTCCCTGTTCCTCGCTTCCGTTCTCAGGTTGCAGTTAGTTTGGAAATGAGGCTGCTCACCGTAGCTTTAAAACGCTGAAAGATGCGGCGACTGAAATTCTCTCTCCATGAAAGCAGTGAGGTCTGCAGCAGGGCAGAGCTCTTTGCCCTCCTTTTGTTGCGCAGCTAGACCTTGCTGTGTTGTGCCCTGAGGGAGCCCACCCAGCTGATCTCGGCTTTTCTGTTGTGACTGTCAGCAAGGATTTCAGTTGCGGTCTCCAGGTCAGGCAAGAAACTGCCCCTCCCAGAGCAGAGTCCCAGAAAAAGGAAGAAGGGAAGAAGCTGGAGTCGTGGGTGAGCATCCTGCTGCGGGAATGGGTCTTGGATTTTGGCGTCTGAGAAGCTGAACTGTGAGAAATGATGTCTAGGTTCAGGCAGGCCTCGGTCAGACACAGCAGCGAAGCAGCTATTTATTTAGTGTTTGTGCAGAAGCAGGTATCCTGGCAAGTAGGCGCACACTGCAAAGGCAGAACTTTGATTTGTATTTCCTGTCCACAAGTTCCCTCCCTTGTTTCCCCATTGGTTGGGGACTTCAAGGTTTACAGCCTCTCTGTGCTACCTGTCCTGCCTCTGGTTACTCTGCCTCCCCTTACTCGATTTTGTACACCCCTTCCTCTTATTTCTTTATTTCTCTCTTTCTAGGGTTCGATTTTACACCTCTCTGGCAGACATGTGGTACCCCAGCTTACTGCTTAACTACAGCAGCAGTTTGCGTCGGCTGCGTTTCATAGGTTGTGTAAAGGTAGCGCTCTTTTGAACCACAGGGCGTATGTGAGGCCCAAAGGTGACGTTTTCTTCATGCACGGAGCGTGTCTGTTTAAGTCATGGTATTTCACACCCTTTGTTTTGTTCCCTTAGTAACTCAGCCCTAGCCCCAATATTGCAAAGTCTTAGTATTAGAAAACCTTAATATTGCAAAGTGTCATCCCCGGTATGCAAACCCAACAGTGTTTCTCTCTCATGCAGGATTTTTCCTGCCATTTTCTTTTCATAGAGTCATCGAATGGTTTTGTTTGGAAAGGACCTTAGGATCATCCACTTTGAACACCCCTGCCATGGGCAGGGAGACCACACACTAGAGCATGTAGTCCAAGACTGTCCAGCCTGGCCTTGAGCACTGCCACATCCACAGCCTCTCTCGCAAGCTGTTCCAGGGCCTCACCACCCTCGCAGTAAAGAACTTCTCTCTTATACTGAGACAAAGAGAGCTTAGAAAATTGCAGAATGAAAATGTAAACCTTTAGAATCAATTTGAAGTAATGTTAAGTTTGATGGCTTTGTAACAGGAGTAATGGAAAATTACTGAGCTGCAGCTAGAGATCACGCTGAGAAACATGGTACAAGATAAACTGCTGTAGTTGACATAGTTTAGGCCTTTATGACCTCAGTACAAAATGAGTGTAAGAAAAAACAGGCTACAAGAACGGGACATGAAGGGGGGAGGGAGTATCTGGAAAGGCAGGGGCCCGGGATGTGCTGCAGTTCAACTAACCGACAGGACAATTGTTACGTCTGTGGTGTTAACGAACCGATTAAGCTGGTATAAGCATCTACTGTGCATACTTCAAAGGCTGCCAGCAGTGATGAAGATTGTTGGAAGAAGTAGATGTCCCCAGAGAACCCCCATTTTTGGTACGCATGCGAGGAACTTTTGGGAAAGTGATGTAATCCATATGTAGCCTCATGAATATGTATGTGCGCTCTGTAGCTGTATAAGGACTGCTTGTGTAGCAGTACGGGGACACACGTTAGGAGGAGTTATCCCCGTGTCTCCCCACACCGCAGTAAGGGGTACCCGCTTGTCAACTAAGGAAACTTCGTTGGGAAGTTTGTTACTGGTGCTTTCTCCGAATCAATATCTAACCTGAACTTCCCCTGTTTAAGTTTGAACCCGTTACCCCTTGTCCTGTCCCTGCAGTCGCTGGTGAAGGGTCCCTCCCCAGCATCCCTGTAGGCCCCCTTCAGACATTGGAAGGCTGCTCTGAGGTCTTCCCGCAGCCTTCGCTTCTCCAGGCTGAACAGCCCCAGCTTTCTCAGCATGTCTCCGTCTGGGAGGTGCTCCAGTCCCCTGATCATCCTCGTGGCCTCCTCCGGACGCCTTTGGCAAAAGCTCGGTAGTGATAAACATTGATAAGCAAGTTGTTGGAGGTGATTTTGTTCGTTGTGGCTTTCTAGAAGTAGGTGGAAAGCACATCACAGCAGGTTTTCTGTACAGCTGAAAGTCAGTTGCAAGTCTTCCAAATCTTTGGGTGCATTAAAATGCGAAATCTGTAATAATTGCTTTGGCTGTGAGAAAATCTTCCCCTGAAAGCACTGAGTATGAAGAATGTTGTCATGGGCTTTCCTGTTAGAAAAAGATCAGGAAATTTTGCATGGGTAAATAAAGCCTCTCGTTTTCATCAGTTAGGTTTTAATGAGTCGTGCGTTGCTCAAGGCAGGAAAATTGTAGAATGTGTGAAAAGAAGCTCACGATTTCAGGACCATTTTCTCGGTCACTTGTCTTTAGTAAGTATCCACTCAAAGGAATTGTAAATGCAATGGTACTGACACAACTCTGGCAAAGTATTACAGTGCCCCAGAAATAATAGGTCTTAATACCTAACGATCAGAGCTCTGTTTGGCTTGATGTACTCAATTCTGGCTAGGCACTTTGCAGAAAACCGAAACACTCCTAACACTGGCAATATGAAGGGGATGGAATGTGAACCGTGGGACAGACAGACTTTTGCTTGAGTTCTCTAGTGATGGGAAAGTATTTGAAAGGAGGGGAAAGGGTGAAGTCCGGGGATGGAAGTCAAGAAAATGCTGTCTCTTGCATGGTCCAGGTGGAAAAGGAAATCCTGCTTCCAAGTGGAGAAAAGAAGTTTTAAAGTTCAGTATAAACCTCTTCCCATTCAGTACCATGGTCGTGGCTAGTCCATAGAATACACAAGTTGCCAGGTGCAGACCTAGTAACTGAAAAATGGGAAAGTTGCCAAGTGAGAGGTCAGGAAATGTTCTAATTTCCAAAGCAAGAGTTTGTTTCCCTTCGTAGTGCAAGTGGGATCCGTTAGATTCGGTCACACCTTGTGTGTATCCGTCACACCCCCCCCACACCCCCCCCCCAGTTAATCCTATGAATTTCAATGCCATTGAAATATTGTCAGCACTCAGATTTATCTACGTAGTTAACTCCTCTTCTTTCCCCTTTAGATAACCATCAGTTTTTAAGTCCATTGTGTCATATTTTGGATGCAAGCCAGATACACGTGCCCTGACGGTAAAAAGTGAACTGGTTTGCTTTCTTCCTGATTCATCCGTCTCATAGTTCAGTTTAGTTTGGTTTATGTTTTGGTGTTTCATTAGGAACTGTAGAAATCAGTACTCTTCAATGGTGATCAACAGAGATTAAACGGTACATTAAAAGTGAGCTTAAAGATGGCAGCACTAATTGCATAGCAAGCGAGTGGCTGGTGCAGCTTCTAAGTACCCAAGTTTGGATCATTAATTCTTGTGTCTACCTTGGAGCAAGAGTAGTTCTAAAGCATTGTTGCCTGGTTCTTAGTTTTTCTCAACATGCAGCAAGTAACAGACAAGACCATAAGGAAAATCTCCTGGGGTTTCATTTCTGGTGTTTACCCAGCAGCAGTAGAGAGGAGACTGAGAGGTCTGGGAGGCAGGCAGCTGTAAGCACACCTTTCCTGGGATACCTGCTGAGCGGCTTGCTTTGCTTGTCTCCGTTTCCCAGTGGTTTTAAATCCTGACTTGTGAGAGTTAAATGAATCCGTTGATCTCAACAGAGCACTTCTGCATGGAAATAGCTGCTCAGGAAGGAAAGATGTTGCGGTGACGTTTCCTCTGAAAAATCTAAGTGCTTTATGAAAGAGAATTGTAAAGACAGTTTGTTTTTTTTCCCCTCAACTTCTCCCTTTTAAGAAGTGTTAGTCACCCTTTATGCCCTTGTCAGTGTCAGGAAGCTCCAGGCTCTGCAGGAAGCAGACCAGAAACTAGTGTTCGGTAACAGCTCTCTGCTTCTTCCTTCTTTTCCCATTCAGTTTTCTAATGGGGAAAAAACGTGAGGAAGCCACTGTCCAAAGGGCATTCAGAAGGGAAGGAGCAGCAGATGGGAGTGGAACAGAGGCAGAGCTAGGGCTTCGTATCCTCACAGGTTTTTGTTAGGGAGGAAACAAACTAAATGGTGTAAGAAGACCTGTTCCATCCTCTGGGATTCTTCACTGCAGTTTTTGGAGAGCCCAACTTCCTGAAGAGTTAAAACTAGGAGCAGAAGTTGTCGTGTTGTGTGTTCTCCTCACTGCACCCCTTCTGTGCTCCCCTTCTCACCCCCAATTTGCCCTTGTGCACTCTCAGGTCAGTGTGAAGCAGTGGGCAAGTGGGTTTGAGAGCCTCAGGCACGTAGTGTCCGTGCGCTGTGTGGTGTACAGCCAGATATGCATCTGTTACCGTTCACTCCCAATCCCTCCTTCTGCTTTGTTGCACTCCCATTCCTTCTTTCTCTTTGTTAGTCAAGTCTTCCCTTTGGTTATTTTTTTACAATGTGCTTTCCAGTTCCTATCTACAAATGTCCCTCCGTCTCTACGATTGCCGGAGAATAATACAGCTGCTGAGACTGCATTTTGGCACTTACTGGCTGCATTGAGGAGTTTCTCACAAAAATAGGATCCAAACGAGACATAACGCAACCTACTGGGAAAGCTGGAGTGTTCTTGGCCATAGGCCAGGAGGTCCCTCTATTGCCTAAAAGCGGAGGTGTGGGATGTGCTTGTCGTGCCCGCCCTGCTGCCATTGTGTGGCTTTTCTGATGTCCTGAAAGTAAGCACTGTGAAAGGCTAACCCAGGACTGTGGTTTTCCTGAGTCCCTGAGGCCTTAGTCTGAGGCGTTTACCTTGGAAAGTGATCCCAGTCTCTGTGTTTTGAGTCTTGTGCTTGGAACAAGCATTCACAGCAGTCTCACTGAGGAGTAGTCATGAGCACTTGTCAAGAAGCTATTGAAGAGCGATGACATTTCAATCGAAAAGTTTACTCTGTGGATGTGAAGAAATCAGAGCTAATGCTAGTGAAACTGGTTTTGCCAGGATGCGTGCTTTGTTACCAGTGTACGATAGAATAGGCCTTGGTGAAAACGATTTAACCTTGTAAAATGTCAGGTAGTTGAACTAATCTCAGTTTTAAAGGGAGCTTGAACGTGCAGTGGCATTCCAGAAGCTGTCCAGTGTGAGCATTCAGGGATGCCGCCTCCTCAGACTGTCCTTTCTTTACATCACCAGAGGTTTATCGGGGTTACGAGCAGATGCTGCTATTGTCATTGTGTTTCCTGGCCAGGTGCTAAAAGCTTTTGATTGATTTTGGTGCCACCTTCTGACCATCCAGCAATAGGCAGCTTTCGCCGTGTAGCGTTTGCCGATACCGATTTGGCATGCAGTGCACACACGGTACGTTCAGTGCAAGCAGAGGGGCCGCAGAGTTTTTGCAGGGGTGTTTTACAGCCCTCGCTTCTCAGAGGCAGGACTACAGATGCCTGTAACTGTGCCTGGGTTGTTTCGGCTTTCGCCGTACTGTGAAAAGCCTTTCTCAAAAGTTCACCTTCTGTCATCGTTCTTCAGACCAAATGCTTCTGGTTTCAGAGGTGTCTTGGCAGGAGACACCCAGGGTCTGCTTGGGATTAGTTTGGTTTTTTTTTGTTGTTGTTTTGTGTTTTCGGTATGACCAATCAGAAGAATAGAATTTAAATATCAATAAGTGCTTTCAGATTTTGAATGGTAGGACGTACAAGCATCCGTAATTGTAACAGTGCTTATCTTATGTCCACTTCCATAGGAGCAAGACCATTTCATATCACTTCAACGTTACGAAATGTGCCAGCCCCATAGCGTTAATAAACCTACAGTGCCCTAGAAGACAGGTGAGTGAAATACCGAGATAATGTATTTTCCCTGCCTCTTAGTCATGGTGCTTAAGAACTAGACATAGACTTGTTTGATTTAAAAAAAATCATATCCTTCAAAATGTGCTCATGAGTGCGCATTGTGTCCCTTTGCAAGTGCTGCAGTAAACATTAGTGAAGGCAGTTCCATAAATCAGAGCACTGTTACAAGTGGCCTTTTTTCTTGCTTTTTGATTGCACTGACTTTCCTGACCTTTCTCTACCGCCAGTGTGTCTTCTTTTCTCGCAGCTTTGTGTCTCAGAGTGCCCAGGCAGGCTTGTGACCTACGCTGATGTTCAGGCTTCTCGCAGATACAAACCCGATCGGTGGAATTACTTGAAGCAGCTCTGCAAACCTGGTTTTAAGAGTCCTCGCAAGGTCTGTATGTATCAAGAGGTGATAGAATGCTTTTTGTTTCTTCAAGCAATGCGTACTACACATGATTTTACTGAAAGTGACTTGATCTTTCCTTGGAGTGACCTTCTAAAACCACTCAAGGAATGTATTTTATCTGCCCCTTAGCTCTCTCTCTTGCCTTTACCACTGGCCGTGCCCTAATAACACCAGCGGTTTCAAGCATGCCACTGGGAGAGGGCGACTTTAGCTGAAGATGCTGTCATGGTTTAAGCACAGCTGGTAATTCAGAGCCACGCTCACTCACTCTCTTCCTTCTTTCTCTTGCCCCTGGCTCCTGGAGGGATGGGGACAAGAAGAGAAAGAATGTAAGTCCCATGGGCCGAGTTAAGAGCAGTCCGGTAACTAAGGCATAACACAAACCCACTACTGCTACCACCAATAATAATGATAAGGGGAATTAAAAGGGGAGAGAATACAGTTGCTCACTACGACCGACAGATACCCAGGCGGGCCTGAGCAGCGATGGGGGCCGCCCGGGTGACTCCCCCCAGTTTCCCCTGGGGCAGCTGGGGGGGGGTACTCTGTCCCCCTGCGGGATGGAGGGATGTGGGCAGGGGGAAGGAAGGGGAGCACAAGGGATGTGACCACACCGGGTGACAGAAGGCCCCGCTGTGACCCCACCTCCAAGGCCAGAAGGCGCAGGGCATCCAGCGTAGGCTGGAGCTGGAGCTAGGATAGTCCCTGTGCCAGGAGCTGTCCTGCTCTTGGGAAGCTTCTCTTTAGCTCTCTTTGTACACAGCTAGGATGTGCTGGGCTTCCTCCGTCTGCCATGGCCTTGAGTGGGGAACGGGAGCACTTGCTGGATCTGCTCCTGCACAGCTGAAGGGAAATGGACTTGGAGCTGTGCCTCGTTGTGCTTCAGAGGGGAATGGTTCAGAGAAGTCATCCCTTGAAGGGATAACTGAAAGGGCCTTATTAATGACCAATGGTAATTAATCAGAGACTGAATTAGAATCGCACGGGAATCCAATGGTGATTAAACAGGAACTGAATTTTATTTTGACAGTGGTTTGACAATTATTTGAAGATGATGTAAATGATCATGTAGAGAAAGAGTTTGCCTTCCAGGACCTAACAGGATGCCTACAAGAAAGCTGAAGAGCGATTCTTTTGAAGGGTGTATAGGGATAGGAGAAGAGGGGATGAGTTTAATGTGACAGAGAGGGGAGATGAGACAAGATCTTGGGAAGAAGTTCTTCCCTGTGAGGGTGGTGGGACGCTGACCCAGGGTGCCCAGAGAAGCTGTGGCTGCCCCATCCGTGGCAGTGTTCAAGGCCAGGTTGGACAGAGGGGCTTGGAGCAGGCTGCTCTAGCGGAAGGTGTCCCTGCCTGTGGCGGCGGTTGGAACTGGATGAGCTTTAAGGTTCGTCCCAGCCCAAACCATTCCATGCTTCTGTGACATCCTCAAGTCCCCAGCGCTGCCGGTTGGCAGGAGCTGCCCCTTGGGAGCTGTGCACTAACATCTCCTTTCTCCTGCAGGCCACACGCTCACTCCCTGCTGCGCCACTGACCTCAGGCCGGCATCAGGGAGACTTGTCTCAGCCATGGGCTGCACCGTGCGTCTGAGAGTTGCAGCGCTGCAGGGCAGCAGAGCTGTCATCTGGAACACAGAAGTACCCAGCAGGAAGGAGCCATCCTCAGTTATGCTTTTGATGGAGCCAGCACCACCGCTCACCCTCTGAGAACCGTGTGAGGTTCAGCAGAACAGACTTCTTGCTGCAGATGGTGCTGCAGTGTGGGGACCACCAGCTGTAGTGCTGGTGAAGAGGAACATGGCTACTGAAGGAACATCCCAGTCAGCTGACAAGAGGTTTGTCTCAAGGACAGCTCTAGACCTCTGCCCCTATGAAAGCCGAGGTAAAAGAGTGGGCGTGGGGAGAGTCAGGGAAGAGATGTAGGGTGACGTGGGAGAGAGGCTGTTGAAGAACTGTTGAAGAACTGGAGAGAGGCTTTGGAGAAGGGCCTGTAGGGACAGAGCAAGGGGGAATGGCTTTAACCTGCCAGAGGGGAGATTGAGCTGGGCTCTTAGTCAGAAGTTCTTGCCTTGAGGGTGCTGAGGCGCTGGCCCAGGGTGCCCAGAGAAGCTGTGGCTGCCCCATCCCTGGCAGTGTTCAAGGCCCTCCTGGACGGTGCCCAGCACCACCTGCTCTAGTGGAAGGTGTCCCTGCCCGTGGCAGGGGCTTGGAACTGGATGAGCTTTCAGGTCCGTTCAACCCAAACCAGTCTGGGATTCTAGGATTAATTATACACTAATGGTTAATGGCTGGACCTTGAGGTCCTTTCCAACCTGGTGTTCTATGGTACTTGTCTACTTTTAAGCGTGTCCGTTTTTCAAGAGAGGGCCTAGCCCGTTACACATCCCCGTTGCTATCAGAAGCAGCAACAGAGAATTTGCGCTTGGTTTCAGGGGAGGTGAGGCGCAGCATGCCCGACCTTGCCAGGACCAGCCTCTGCTTCTTGGAGTCTGTAAGGAGTAGTTGGAGCTTGGAGTTGGATCTGGAGGTGCCAAGCAGCCAAATTCCCAGAACCGAGCGGTGGGCGGCAGGTCAGTGTGAAGGTCCTCTCTGTGCACCCCTGCAGCTGGTTCCCTTCTGTCTGTCTAACAGCCGTAATGACACCCCAGGAGGCTTGGGATCCTGAATTGATCTTAAGCTACCTTTGGCACCTGGGTTATTCTTCCTGTTGTTGCTCTGTTCCTAGGTGTGGCTCCCAGTAAGCTCAGGTATTCCTCCGGTGCTGGGCAGCCTCCCTTGACAGTGCAAGAGCTGCCGAAGACCGTGTCGTGCTCAAACTGTCTCTTCACACCCAGGCAGCCAGTGAAAACCTGCAGTGACACAGGTCCTGTCAGTAGAGTTTGAAAGCCTCAGGCATCTTCGTAGCTCCACCCAGGCTCTTACAGCAGCCCCATCCCTAATTATGCAATAATTTCCTCTCACAAAGCTCCCTTTCTCTTATTTATACTTTTGTTGCTTCTCACACTTCTTTATTTTCCCAGATGTCACTTCCAGTCTGGATAACATAGTTGCACATTTTTCTTCTGGTGATCAGTCCTTTGAATTATCTGCATTTCTCTTCCTTTTTTCTTTTTTAATTAAAGCATTTTGTCGTTGTAGGTTGGTGGTCCCAAAAAGTTTTTCAATCAGACATTGTACAAGTCTTCCTATATCTGGAATTAAGCAGCATCTTATGGGTATTAATACCTGCTGCTACAGTCAGAGAATTAAAAACTGATAGCACCATTCCTCTCCATTTTCCAAGCCAGGATCCTAACCATCCTGTTAATGAACTATCCTCGAATTTTAGCCAATTCTTCTGCCAAGGTCTTGTGAGACTCTGGTTATGGTTCCAGCTGGTACTGTATTATTTGGAATAAATGTGTGTCATGGGTTCACCAGCAGCAGTCATTTTTCCCCTTTAAGCAGTAGCTGGTGTAGCACTGTGTTTTGGATTTTTGGCTTGGGAACAGTGCTGACAGCACCAGTGTTTATAGTTATGGCTTAGAATGTTTTGGTTTGACCAAAGACTTTCCGAGTTTCATGCTCTGCCAAGGAGGAGAGAAGCCAGGCGGAAGGGGAGACAGGACACCTGACTGAGGCTGACCAAGGAGGTATTCCGTACCACAGTACGTCATGCCCAGTTTTACTTCTGGGGGCAGGAATCTGGAAGGAGTTAGTTCAGAGCTCGATGGTGGAGTGGTGAGCAGCTCTGTCCTCTTCCCTTGTTTTTTCTCTGGTCATTGTTGTTATTGGTGGTAGCAGCAGTGATTTGTGTTATACCTTAGTAGTTACTGAACGGTTCTTATCTCTGCCCATGGGAGTTGCATTCTTTCGGTTCTTCTTCCCATTTCCCCCCCCTTGAAGTGGGGGGGAAGAAGGTGGGAGGAGGGAGCAGGCAGGCGGATTAATTTACACCTGAAACCACGACAATGTGCAACATCTATTCCCTACCATTATGCATACTCCTTTTCCACTAGCATCTTACCTAAAACTGCTCTATTTTTCCATGCCATCCTGCTGGTAGCATCTAAATGTTTCACAGTACCGTTTACTGCATCCCTGGTATAATTACTAAGCCTTTGTTTATTATTACAAATATAATATATTCAATCTGTTTTCTTACTGATTGTAAACTAACAAAATATACACACAAAACAGATTCAAGCCCTGTTGTTACTGGATTCCTAGCTTTGTGTTCGTCAGGAACTCCTTGAGGGACTCCAACTGAATCCATATAGATTCTTCAGTCAAAGGCTGTTCCTAAAATACTTCTCGTATGCCCCAAGTTTATTTCCCTCTCAAATGCCAGATTAAGTGGAATTGCCAAATGGACAATTGCACAGATGCCCTTCCAGTTTGGAGGAAGTGTAGACCTTAGGATTTTTCCCCCACAATAGCACCATAGCCTGCTGTGGGAATTCTTAGAGCTGAGTAGTTTCCTGCATCTTCCTCAATCACATTTAGTAGATCTGCACGTGCCTCTAATTCTCCTGGATAACCTGGTAGCATTCACAGCCTGTCATGAGGGACAAGGTTATCAGATGCTGTGGGTAAAGTTGGAGGCACCCTGAAGTTCTTGTCCCGCAGAGCAGGGAGTAAGAGTGAGAGGGACTTAGAGGTTTCATTTCCCCAGGCAGCCTTCTCCTGATACAGTAGGATTATGCACGTCACTTTCTGTTGGTCTCAAGTGCATCCTAATGGAAAAGGGACCACCTGGGCTGTAGGTCGTCTTGAAGCACGTGCATAACTATTGCTTCTATTGAAACTTTTTCCTGCATATTTGACCCATTCTACCCAGGCATTTGTGTCTCCATATTCTGTTTCAAACACCTACTTCAGATCTTTAATTTCAATTAACTTTACTATTTAGGGTTATATGGTGGAGTTCATGTTCCCACCGATGGAGAAACGGCGGTGTCCACAGGCTGGCCACATTCATACTTCTTTGGGTCCCAAACCACTATTCTAAACCTAGCAATTGGATCCCCTCCTATCCCATCTGCCCCAAGGCCATGAACTTGGCTTACTTCCCCACCAGCATCATTAGACAAGGGTATAAATACTTATTAAAATATTGTTATTATGCAATATTTTATCCATTTTTGTATTTACAAAATATGTATTTTATAATATAGTATATTTCTTATAATGCATAATGTAATCGTATAATTATAATGTATTTGTATGTTAGTATCAATATCATATGAAAATATTTTACAAAAGACATTTCTATCCTTAGACAAGGATATAAATATTACAGTGCTCGAATCATGGCACAGCAGCTGATGATCACTGAAAAAGAAAAAAAAAAGAGCAGTGTAGGAAGGCCTAAGGTTTCCTAATGCTCTGGGAGGTTCCTATTGGCAGTACAGTATATAAACTACACACTGCCCAGATCACGTACCTGCAGCTGTTTCCCAGGCTGTGTCTACACTGCTGAGCAAAACATTGCCAGCTTGAGAGCTTAAAAACTGGGCCAGTGCTTATCCTGCTTAATTATTAGCTCACACCTTGGCACTGGTTTAGCCTTTGCTGATAGTACTCTCCAAAATGATGCCTGCACATTGTTTGGACAATATCATAAATCAGGAACCACTGCCAATAGGCAGCATGGGCAAGCATACGGCTTTATGCTATGAAAACATTACTCTGATGGATTGCAGCACAGGATGTGTGTTCCTTCATGTGCTTTGAACTGAAAAAAAAAAAAAAAGTACAAAAATTGAAGACTTATGCCTTAGGATCGCAAGGCCTCCACATGCTGGAGACCAAGGACCAAGAGCTTCGTAATGCAGACACAACCAAATCCATGCTGTCTGATCCCATGGCTCAGGGAATGGCTGTTGTATTCAGTGCTGCCATCCTCACAGGACCTGAGCTTGGTCCTGGTGAAAGCAGTGCAATGGGCCTCTGCCGTGCCTTGGTCTGTGCAAGCAGCCCTGTGCTGCGGACAAGTGTGACTGCTGGGGAAGGCGCGCTGCCTTCCCCTTATCTCCTCCAGGCTGCGAGGTGGGATGACATTGAAGTCAGGCCCACAACTGAAGTGCAGAAAAGACAGAGGAACAGAGAGCAGAGCTGTGCGTTAGCAACGAGGCTGACGGCCAGTTCTGCCTAACCAGGTACCCACCAAATCTGGCAGGTCTAGGGAGAGCTATGATCTGCCCACTCAAATTTGTTCAGCACATGGCAAGCTCAAGAATGATGCTAAATCCAGGATTTGGTCAGAAGTGAAACGCTTCCAACCTTTTTTACACAAGCTAAATGAAGTAGAGGGAGATAATCTTGCTTTCAAGCTCTGATCACACCATGTGCACGTGGAAGTGCGTGTCTGCTTAAAGTCATAAGCTTGCAGCAGCTGAGGACACAGAGTCTCCTGTGGCTGCAGAGCCTCAGGCTGAGGCCTGCATGGACAAAGAGCAGGCACCAGCACAGGCTCAGAGACAGGCCCCTGACCCACAGAGAGTCACACACACTGACAGAGCTTTGCAGGTCACAGTACGGTGCAAAGTGAGGAGAACACCTAAAAAGCATCGAAGAGGGTTCAGCAGAGCCGTTGCTTCTCCGGCAGAACGCAAGCAGGAAGTTCTGGCTTCAATAACGGATCTCTAGGGCAGAGGCTGTGAAGCACGGAATCAGAATCTACAACTCAAGGAGAGTTATAAAGCAGCTATGTTTATTACGGTGCCAAGTGCAAGGGGGATCCCTCTGAACTTGCACACCAAGGGGTTAAGCAAGCAGGTATCGATTACACACAAACACGCATATTCATGAGGGTGGCAGGGATATTACAGTCAGTTTAGGTACTCATTACCGTAAGTCTTCCATTTTGGCACTTGCGCACAGCCTTCCCATGGCTGTGGGCAGGGGTCTTCAGGATGAAGTAAGAAGTCTTCCTCATGTGGGCAGGGGTCTTCAAGACGAAGTAAGCAGTCTTCCTCACAGTGCACTTTTCACCTTTGGCACAGTTGGATGCCCCAGTAATCACAATTACCTGAAACCAGTCATATCTGCAAGTTTCTGAGAGCTGGCAAAGACTTAGAGCAGTGTGACCTTTGTACAAAATTTATTGAAGGCAGAACAGGATGGGCAGACAAGGAGTACCCCAAGCTAGCAGATGTTTGGGAGTCACTGTCTCCAAACTAACTGCTAACTAGAAGGACGGTAAGAAGTAATTCTCTCATTTGAAGGATAAAAATGTTATATAACAGATTATGATTCATGTTGTAGAGAACTTATAATCATTATGGGATGGAAAATTACAAAATGAGAAACCATTAATATGGGGTGGAAAGTAAGTATATAAGAAACTGAGTTACTGTATCCACATAGCTGAGACAATATGAATAAAGAGTGCCATCCACAACTTTATGGAATATAAGAAAAACGAATGTTTAGAAGACATAGAGTTAGAATACCTTTAGCTTCTCTTAGAAAACAATGTTGGTATGAATAGTTTGGGGTTTTTTTAATAATGTTTACATGACAAGTCTGTGTGAAAATAGTCTTTCTACTTAAAGCCTAATTTAGAGGACAATGTTTATATTTTGATAGTAAGATTTAACAGCCCTCCTACAACGTCTCCCATAAATCTGCCAGCTTTGGGTACCCCTCATCTGCCCATTTAGTGTTGCTTATCACTTGTTCTAGGACCACTCTGCTATAAATTTCAACCAGCTGTCAGAAACTTGCAGACACGGCTGGTTTTAACAAAATTGTGATAATCGAAGCATTCAGACTGTGTGAAAGGTGAAAAGTGCAGCCTGAGGAAGACCACTTCATCTGAAAGACCCCTGCCCACAAGAGGAAGACTCCATACTTCATCCTGAAGATCCCTGCCCATGACTCCAGGAAATCAGTGCGCAGGCGCCAAAAAGGAGGGGACTTATGATAATGAGTATCTAAGTTAATTATAATATCCCCGCTTCTCTCCCAGACACCTATTGAATATGCATGCCTATGTGCAATAAATACCTAATTGCTCAAAACCCTGGTGTGCGACTTAGGTGGAGCGCTGACTCCCCGTGTACCCAGCGCTGCTTGCTTATCCCTCATCAACGAGCACAATAAAGAAATTGGCTACTAATGTCGGTGCTGATGTTTTTTTTTTTATAACAAAGTTGGCTTTTATAACAAAAAGAAATAATTCACTCTTGTCAGTAAGACTATTAAATTCTGTCATCACACCACAGACCTACAAGGCAAACATTGTTCTCTTTCTTAGACCTAATTGAAAAGCAATTTTTCCAGGCACTTGCTTTCCTTATATCAGCTGGACCACCGCACCTTGCCCCTGGAGCAGACAATGAAGGAGAAACAGCAGCTTCTCTCCCGGCTCAGGACTCTGCCACTGAGTGCCACACATGTGGCTTTGCAGGGGAGAAAGCAGCCCACCGCATAGCACCCGCACACTTGACTGCAGGCCCGAGAGAGACAGGGCTGGAGAGAGCCGTCAGCTCCTGATATTCTGCTATGTATTTACAGGAGGAGGCAGTGGCCTTGCTTGCTCAGAGGAAGAGAAGAAAGAGAAGCAGCAGGAGGCGAAGCAGGACTTGGACTATGTTAGCCACGAAGAGCTCTTTTCCCAGCACTGAAGCAATGCAGAGATAAGCTGGCATTGTTTCCAGAAGCAAACTGTAAATGGGAAGCAGAGGGGTGACCCTGCTCGAACCCCCCATCCCCATCCTGCAGCTTCCGACCGAGTGAGACCAGGGAGCAGCCCCTTCTGCCGCGGCTGCCAGTGAGCCAGGCCGCCGCCTGCACGGAGGAGCCGGAGCCCGCGCCTGCGGGAGAGCCGCCTCGTGCTCCCGCAGCGTGCGGCTTTGTCTCGCCCTCCTCTGGCTGCCACAGGCCGCAGCGGGGCCGGCACTGAGTGAGGGGCTGGCTCCGGGAGCCGTGGAGGAGGGAGGGTGGATGGAGGCTCCCCGGGCCGGCCGTCGGAGGCCTCGTTCGGTACCAGCGGGGCTTGGGGAGCTCGGAGAGCGGCAGCTGGCGTGCGCGGAAGGGAGTGCGGCGTGGTAAAGGCTGTCGTTTCTGCGCTCAGTGCAGTTGGCCCCGGAGCAGTGTGTGGCAGAGCTTGGAGCGTGGTTTGAACGACCGGACCGTGATAACCGGCCTGCGGTTATCCCCGGAGGGTATGAGGGTGTTGAGGCACACCCGCTGCCTCCCTGGATTAGTTATACACTAACGGATAATGGCTGGACCAGATGATCCTTGAGGTCCCTCCCAACCTCTATGGTACTTGTCCACTTTCAAGCATGTCCGTTTTTCAAGAGAGGGCCTAGCCCAGCCAAATTCCCAGAACCGAGCGGTGGGCGGCAGGTCAGTGTGAAGGTCCTCTCTGTGCACCCCTGCAGCTGGTTC
>JASSUY010020103.1:0-36090 GCA_032466535.1 Forpus xanthops
CCTTGGGTGACATGGTTTAGTGTGAGGTGTCCCTGCCCATGGCAGGGGGGTTGGAACTAGATGATCTTAAGGTCCTTACCAACCCTAACTATTCTAGCATTCTATGATTCTATGCTGCTTCTTGTCTTTTCACATGGGATAAACCCCAAATTGGAAATGGGGACCCTGATTTCTGAAGCACTCTTTTCCTCCCATTTATTTTAATTGCTTAGAAAACAAGCTGACAGCATTTTGCTACTCATCTTTCCTCACCATTCCAATCTGAAGGCAAGACAACCCTACAAAACCAGGACAACACAGGCAGGTGAGGACTAGTACTGGGCAGGGGCTGGCTCAGAGTCTCTAATACCCTGTGCTGCCCCACAGCAGGAGGCCAAATCCATAGTTTGTCTTAGATTCACTTACTGAATGCTTTCTGCCTTATTCAGGCTAGATCTAAAGGGATTTATCCCATGCCAGGGGAAAGGAGGCAGTGACACCATGTGGAGGTGGTCTCACTTCTGAGACAGGTGGGATACATCCTCTACCCAGGCACTGAACACTGCCCTGAAGAGGATGGTGTCAGGATAAAGAGCCAGCTTTCACTTCCATTTGGGCTTATAATACCTGCCTTTCCACAGAGGCTTCTCAGAGGGAAACTCTAGGTTGCATAAAGCAGCAAGCTCAGGAAGGCCTTAGTGAAGTTCAGGGAGGAAAAATTACACCCACCTCAACAAAGATAGCCTCTTTCTTTGTTTTGATGTGTACCGTCCCAGCACAGGCTACCCTGCTACCAAAACCAAGAGAGACCCTGAATTCTCTCTGTGACGCGCTTGCTGGGTTAAGCCAGTAACTAAGGAATGATCCAAACTCCTAAAGTTAAGTTTTAATGATTTTTAATGATTAAAAACTCACTTGGGAGGCACTAAGTCCAACAGCCTTCCCTCTCCATTCTCATCTTTCTGTTTTTACCATTACACTGAAACTGTGTCCATTATTTTAGACAGTTTTAATCATAATCATGGACAACATCAATCTTCATCCAAAATAACTTCTACTCTGTACCAGGACTTGCTGAAGTTCTGGTTTGTAGGTAGTGGTCTGGCTTAATTTTTACCTAAAACGTACTTCATACATTATTCTCAGTTTGGGTGTGTGCTGTGAGAGAAGCAGTACTCTACAAATTTAACAAGGCTAAAAATTCCTTTTCATTCTTGTCACTTCTAGCATTTTTACCTTTGGCCACTGAAGAACAACAACAAAAAAGAAAATCACCTACCAAAAGTACAGCTTGGTGTAGTATATGTAAATACATAAATCAGCCAGCTCTGTGCCTGGCTTTCTGCTTTCTCCCCAGTTCCCTTCAGAGTGAAAGGAAAAGCAAGGGTGGTACCTTCAGGTCACATCTATCATGTCATCCCTTTGTAACTATGAAGATCTGATCATCACTTAACTGTTGAGAGGTTGCTAGGTACCGGCAGTGTAAAGATTTAATGATATTGCACCATAAATTTCCATTGTGTTTCACTTCCTCAAGCTGGGCTGCAGGTCACAAAGATTACAGGGTGCCATAGTGCAGCAGTTTGTATTTACTAGCTGGTGATAACACATTATGGACAGTGGTCCTGGCTTATTTACATAGGTGTCGGCCCAGAGTAGCCGCTTGGTTCCACTGAATTTATATAAGGTTTGCACCCCTGTAACCATGAGAAGAATTTGGCCCCAAATTCTGGTGTAATTAAAGACACTGTAGTTAAAGTGTTTCTGAGTTGTGGAAAACAGTTTATACCCACATGAAAAGGGTCATAAAATGCCATTGTGCTGATTTGTTAGAGTGTTAGACCCAGTTTTCTCAGGTGTAAATAACTACACGTGGGTGGCATTATATTTGCATCCTGTAACTTAAGGCATTGCTGTCTGCTGCAAATCAGTCAGGCTTCAGTATCCTCCCAGGAGCAGAAAGGATGCTCGTGGCCTGGAGAAAGTGATGCAATAGCAGATTGCTAATGAGTGGGAGTTCATGGGGCGTGACATAGAAGGAATAAAATTGGAATATTTTGTGTATACTTTCATTACCCAACCGGTTATTTTTTGCAGCTGAAGTCTCGTGTCCTGATGACTCCCTTAGCAATCTCTCCACCAAGAAGCACACCGGAGCCGGATATTAGTTCAATCCCCCAGGATGCAGCTACGATACCTAACTCGGCCACCCCACAGGCTCTCACAGGTATCCAGCCTTAAGTGCTCCTTGGCCAAGGGGTGAGCAGGAGCCAAGGGCTGGCAGCGAGATGCTATGCTTTCCAGAATAGCCAGAGCTCATGAAAATGGGGGGTTTGCAGATTAGACTGGTGATCAGTGACAAAGAGATGTCATGCAAGACTGTATTTTGACTGCCATGTGTCAAGTTTAGTGGAGATGTCAGATCTATTCCTCTTGAAATGCAGACATCAACATCCCAAGAGTGCTACAATTTTGTCTCCAGAACTCACCCCATCAAATGTTTTGCAATGACCAGACTAAAAATGGGTGTGAACATGAAGCATCTCTTACAGCTCTGGGGAGAAGAAAGACAGAGGAGCCATGGTCTGACTGTATGCAGGGTTATCAGCACATATAAACCCCAGTGTTTTATCACAGCAGCAGACCTGGTCATTTCTGACTGTAGACAGGGAAAACACAGCTTTATTCTTTTTTTTTTTTTGCTTAGATTACCAGAAGTAGCATAGGTCAATGCTTTTAAACTGATGTAGATGAGGAGAAAATCAACAAGACAGTTGATTTACCCTGAGATTTCAGGAGATAAATGGATTAGATAACATTAGAATCTAAACACAATGCATAAATCCCATTATTTCTTAGCTGGGATTCACAGAGGAGAAGTTTTCCATCTGCTCTGGTAGCAGAATGACACTAAACGTAGTGACGATGATGACAATAATGTATTTTATTCTCATTTACCCCTTCACATGCAAAGACTGCAAAACACTTGGCAAACATCAGATGAGTGGTGTTTCATAGTGCTGCCCTGAGGGGTGTGCCCAGTGCCTTTTTCGGAGGGGAACAAGGAGGCTCAGTCCACCACCCCCACCACATTGACAGAGTGGCCACAAAGAAAGAGGTTCTATGCATCATTTGGGGTTCTGGTGGTGCAGCGCCCCGCACCTCCATCTGCTTTTCCTTGTGCCGTTGGCACTTTTTCTCCCAGTACCTTCCCAGTGGTGTGTGTAGGCTCCCAGCAGAGCAGGAGCTGCAGGAAGTGGAGGCAAGCTCAAGTCAACTTTTACCTCCCTATTTGCACAGAAAGGACCAAAGGGTCCCCATTCCCCCACAAGGTTTCCAGCACATTTGCTGCAGTCTGCAGAGTCCCTCCTGCAGCTGAGCCCTAGACAGAACCAGTGGCTTGTCAGAGCAGAAGCCATATTCTGCAGATTTGATGAAGTTTGGCATGGTGGCACACTGGGAAAGCTGCACTGTGACAGCCCCCTGTAATTCATGCATGCTACTGCTGTCTTTTGGTGCATTATCCCTTTGTTTGTTTGGCACTTGGAAGGTGTAAAGTGCTATGCAATGATAAGCATGATTGCTATTATCCTCCTGTTTACCCAGGATATACTGCTAAAGCCCCTTCTGCTGTTCAGTGAGAGATGAGGTAGCAGAGTGCACTGTGACAGTCGCAGTAGATTTTCATTATGGTGACACAAACTGTAAATTATTTCCAACTTTACACAGCTGTCATCATGTCCTCCACTCTGCTTGATGGCTTTTCTTCGTCACATATCTGATTTCTGTCAGAGGATAATGTTGTATTGTTTGAGAGATGACAGCTTGAGCACACTCAGCCAGCTATTATATGTCTCACTTTAGCCTGACTTTAGGCTGTGTCTTAGTTAGCCTTAGTTACCACAGCATTCTCTCTGCTTCTTCCAAGATGCAGCTTGTTTCAGTCGAGCTTAAAATCATGCTAGGAAGAGAGCACTAATTGTTTGGCTATTGCTGGGAGGCCTGATAGCATGTAGAAAAGCTGCCTTTGCAGGCAGTGGCATATGAGAGGAGGCATGCAGGGTTTGGCTGCAGAGAGGCTGAGGCATCCCTTTGCAGTCGCCCTGTGCAGCGCAGTTGCCCTGTGCAGCACAGTCTGTGGTACCAAATGCAGATTTAGCACTGTATTTAGCACTGTACGTGGTGTACAGTTTCCCTCAAGGTGATGCAGTTTGCAGAATTCTGGGTCGGACATGGAGGGTCAGGCATCTCCCAAAGTGCAGTCTCTGTCATCACACCATGCAGCCCAGCACAGCATAGCCCTCCAGAAATTACAGCTGCATTAAGGTCAGGAGCACCAATGAATGAAAGTCTCCCAAACTCAGTTCAGAACAGTGCTTTTCAGGGGCCTCCTCAATGAACCAGTCTGAAAACACACAGAAGACACAGACCCAAAACACACCTCAGGCTGGGGTTTATCCACTGCTGTAAAGTCAGCCTTGCTAGTCACTGTCCTGCACTACCTGGGCATTTTTTTCTGGTTATCATCTGCATGGACAAGGTGGTGTGCAAGAGAGCAGACCCCAGGCATGCAGAGGATCTTTAGTTGCATGTAGCTTATCCTCACCTGTGACACTGAACAAGACCTAAACTCAGCTCACTTCTCTTAGGCAATGGTTGATCAGCACAAGGAAGCCTGGCTGTTCCATGGCAAATGGTCACCATTTACCAAAGGAAAACCTTGTGAAATAAATATATTTGCTAGGATGGTCTCAGGGCCATTTTGTAATAACCCTGTTGGGATTTTGTGTCTGCAGTCTGCATTTATGTCAACAAACAAGCAAACCTGGGGCCATACCTTGACAGAAAAAAAGTGCAGCAGCTCCCAGAGCACTTTGGGCCAGAGAGACCATCCACAGCCCTGCAGCAGGCTGTGCAGGCCTGCATCGACTGCGCGCTCCAGCAAAAGGCGGTCTTCTCACTCATCAAGCAGGGCTATGGAGGAGAGATGGTGTCAGGTAAAGCATTTTTGTAAGGGGTGTGAGGCCAGTTGGAAAGTGCTCAACATCTTCACTCGATCCCCAGTCCTGACTGTCCTACTTCTCCCATTCACATCAGCTGGCAGCCAGCTTTTGAACATCACTTAGAGCTTTGTAAAATGAGCTGCTGCAGCAATTGCCTCAGTGTCAGATGAAAGTATATTGGTAAAGAGTATTGCAGCAGTGATTCAGGGGTAAAATAGGACTAGCTCTAGAGTCCTGTGCTTACAACTCTTTGCAACACTGCTGAGGCCAAGCCTGTGAGCTGAGGTTTTCATGCAGCCATACATGGATGAGCAGTATTGCAAGCCTGCTCCATGCCACACATTGCCACCATATGTTCTAAAGAAAAACTTGCACAGAGCTCAGCTGCTGATGCGTCCTCTGCCTTCAATTCATGAACCAAATCTGCTCTCAGCTGCATTAATTGCAAATTCCCCATACAGAAGGAATATGCAAACATATTGGAGAGAATCAAAGATCAGAGGGAACTTCCCAGGGGCATCTCATCTTCTGACAGTGACAGTTCTTGCTGTGTCCTGATGAGTCTCCCATGTCCCACACTGAATCCCCTGGCCTGGCTCTCAGACTGAGCATGAATTTTTCTTTTAATCACAGTAAAATATCTGTGTTGCAACACTGTTTTAGCACATAGGGATGCAGTGGGAATGAAACAATGGTGGGAATATGGGAACAACGCTCTCCAGTGAGCTGCAGTGGATGAGTCAGGCATGAACACAAAGCCAAGGATTGCAAGTCCAATCTGTTTTGCAGGGACCACAGCAGCTCAGCTGTGCCATTGGGGCCCACTTGTGTGGGGGCTCAGGCTCTGGACCTGTATAGAGCATATAAGTCCTGCTTCCTCCCTCTCTTCCCTTCTAATCACAGGTGCGCCTTCCCTAAGGGGTATCAGAAATACTCTAAGAACCATTCAGATTTGTTCACAGGGACACAAGACTGAAGCAATTTAGTGCAAAGCTTCATTTTTGCCTGGTTCTGTGCTGTGTATATGATCTTCATTACAAGCAGGAGAGTCACCTTTTGCACCAAGCTTGCCAAACGCCTTGGTCTCAATTACTCTGAGCTGGCTCAGCTTCAAGTATCTGAGCTAAAAGCAGTTGGTCAACATTTCTCCCAACTTCATGCTTTTTCTTGTCATCAAGGAGGGGTGAATGGCCTCACAGTCATGGTGTGGCTTCAAGATCGCAGCTCAGTCCCAGCCCAGCAGCAGCACAGACGGGTCTTCTCATGGGCTTTCTGGTCCTGCTGTGGCTTGGCTCACAGATGCTCAGCTGTCAGTGAAGCACGGTCCCTTACAGTCGCTCAGGTCAGCAGGAATTCTCTGAAGTTATCCCAAACTCTATACACCTGCCATTGCAATCTATACTTAGTAGTAGTGACAGGAGGCTATAGGATTGGAAAAACCCTTCCAGGTGGTGGAATTCAGGCAGGCAGATCATGTAGCTCTCCCTGCAAACCTGTTGACACCTGAATGTGACCTGCTACAATTGATCCTGGTGGATCTGTTGTGACCCTCTCCACCTCTCTGATGTCTGGGACCTATGCCCTTTTTGATTCGTAGCTAAATATATTCCCTGACAGGTTTGTCCAGGAATTTTAATTGATCTGCTCTCACCCTTGAGTTCAATCTTAGACGTATTTCTAGAGAACAGTTTTCATCCTCCTAAGCCTGAAATGCAGAGTTTCTCTCAGGTTCTCTCTGCATCGTGAGGAAGGTCACTGGATTAGTGAAGGAAGTGCAAGTGCCTTCTTCCAGCCCAGCGTAGCACAGATGATGATGGCTGGAGGGAAACTTTCTGTTCCCTGAACATCACTGTGGCCTGCCTTTGTACATCTGCAAGTGTGAATTCCCCCTTCTCAAGTCTGGATGACCAGCATGGTGCCCGTCAGTCCAGCTAAAGTTTCACCAGGACGTTATATAGTGGAATTGACACTCCTTCGTCTCCCCTGGAAATGCGTTGTTCAATGCTTCCTTGAACTATATCCAACTTTCCCATCACTGTGTCACCTTGGAGGGTCACAGACATCTGGTGAGCCCGTCTCATCATTTTCCTCCCATCAGGTCATGTTGAACCTCCTTAAAAAGATAATGGATTGCAAAGTATTTTCTGGTATTTTTTCCACCTTTTTTTGTTATTGCAGGGCTCAAGATCAGCCAGTCCTTTCTGTGCAATCTCCCAGTCCGCACTGATAATTCCTCTAGCTTAGAGCATCAATAAAATCTTTTTGTGCCAGCACAGACTATTGCTGGCTCCTCTTCAGTGCTTGGGGTTACCTGTCAGCAGAGCCTGCTGTTGTCTTCTGACCCACCTTCCATATGAAATGCTTTCCAGCTTGATGAACAATTTCTCATACTTTACTGAATTCCGCTGCCAACCTTCCCTTGCCTATATATACAATTAAACCCATAAATAAAGATCCATGATGAAGGTGGTAGTCCTTGCTTCAGTACAACACTTGTACCTTTTATTCATCCACAGCCATGTTTTTATTCCTTGTCTCCCCGTTATCTTTTAAAACCTTGTGTATTGCTGAAGTCAGCCTAATAGCCCATCATTGGCAGATCACTTTCCCCTTCCTTCGACCAAGGTATCATAATTGCCTCCTTCCAATCATACAGTACAGTTTTCGGTTGGATGCATATATTAGAAATCCTTGCACTGCTGGCCATGCATCTTTCAGTGTCCCAAGGGGAAGGTGATCTCTCTCACATAAACTCAGCTCCTTAAGCTCCTCCAATATTTTTTGTTCTTCTGGTGGGGTAATTAAGTAAAATATTTTAAGGCATACAAATATTTGCATGAAATCTCCTCACCTACTGTCATTCTTTCTCCTGCCATGCATCCTCAGGTACTGAATTGTTCCTGTTTGCTTTCCAGTTTCAGCTTCTTTTGAGGGGAAGCAGCATCTCATGAACGTGCTGGTAGTGAACAGCATCGGGTATGTCCTGCGCTTCCTGAAGAAGCTCTGTCGCAGCCTCTTGTGTGACAATCTCTTCAGCAACCAGCCTTTCCAGCAGTACAATGCCGTGTCGGAAAGCCCAGAGGCGTATGAGAACAGACGGGTGGAGGCAGGTAGGATTGATCAGCTTGGGCTCAAGATTGAATAGTGCTGAAGAAATGACTGTCTTTTTGGTCTTGTGTTGTACATGCTAGAGGACTGCAGATCTCTGTGGGACCTCCCCAGATGGAGGCAGTAGGATGCTTTGCAGCATTTTCCCCTGTGGCTATAGAGGAGGCTTTTGGGTGAAAACCACCATGTTGAAGAGTGCCAGCAGTGATAGGGATAGTTTTTGAAATTATTTTATATCTCTTTGTTTATCTCTTTTCCGAAGGAAACAAGGTTCATGTGATCCCATTGTCCTTATTGCCCATAGCTTTTCCCCTCCTCAAGCATACCTGGCCCTAGGATAGAAGTCTGAAAGGGATTAAGTTGCTTTGAATTTCAGACAGGTGGGAAAGTAGAGGGGAAATTTCTTCATCCAACTCAACCACCATATTAGCACTAAAGGATCCTTATTGACTATGAAACCTCCTCTGCTTACAGACCCACCACAGAGCATTGTCTGTCCCTGCTCCCCAGACCTCACTGTGCACTCCCTTGGCTCATTGGCTGCAGTGAGAGGTGGGGGGGCTGGGTGACTGCATGGACCCCAGCCCAAATTTTGATGTCACCACAGTGCAAATCACAGATCTAATGGGTATGCTCTGCCCCAGCGCTGCCCCAGCACTTCATTACCTATGTGCTTCCCTTCTTGCATGCTGGTCATTTTCACCTACAAAGCAGCACAGTCTGCCTTCACTTGAGGGAACCTCTTTTTGAGAGAGAGGAGAGAGCCACTCACAACAATGCAGTTTCATTACCTGTAGTGCACTCAGGCTAGATCCCAATCTGCCACTACCCTTGAGAGTAAACCTAAATGAGAGTCATGACTGCTAAGGGGTTTGCTTTGGTACTTGCAGGAGCATTTCTCCTAGCTTAAAATGCCTGTGGGCACCAGCGAGGTCCCTTAGTGCTTGACGATGTGGGCTGAAGCCTGAAGGGGCTGTGGCATGGGGCAGATGCACCCAAGGATGGTGGTGGCCCAGAGAAGCACCTGCCCTGGGCAGCACTAGGCTCTCAGGTGGATTGCATATGTGGACTTCCTTCTCACCCACACCGTAATGTGCTGGGACAGGGTTCTGACCCTGTGCAGACCCTGTGGATGTGGGACATGCCTGCAGTCTTCATCTGCAGTCATTGGCCAGAGAGCTGCCCTGGGGCTCTACTACAGACATGGCAAAGTTAGTTTAGAAAAAAGAAAGATGCAAAGTTATGGCCCAGAACCTTCACTGCACCTGCAGGCTCCCTCCTGTTTTAAATTATTTTTCCTTCTCTTTTATTAACAACGCTGTGGGTGTTTGGGGAGCACACTTCTCTCATGCATTCAGTTTAATGGCAGATACATGCTAGCAGCTGAGAGAAAGGTGGCTTAGTGTCCACAATAATCACCCATGAATCCATCACCTGTTTGCCAGGAAAACTCTAAGCATGTGCTTTACACACTAAATCTGGGAGTGGGCAGTGCACACAGTGCAGAAATAGCCTTTTTATGCAAAAATATCCAGCTGCCACTCTTACACACAGGGCAAGAAAGACAGGAACCCAGACTGAAAAGCAATACTTTTTGTACTTTGGACTGAGACGTTTGCAGCAACCTGAATCTTTCTGAGAGGTCAAGGGATTTCTGTAGCACTGAGTGAGTGCAGCCCAGGAGGCCTGGCATTTGCATTTTCATTTGCATTTTAATTTGCATTTATATTTGCATTTACTTCTGTATGGTAAGGCTGTATGTAATGGAAGGCGTCTCCACAACCAAAGTTTTTACAATGGCTCTTACACTCTTAGCATCTCCTTCCTTACATAATTCCAATGCGGATGTCCCTGACACCATTCCCAATGGCTCTGTCCAGCCACTGAGGAAAGAGCAAAAATTACTTCTACCCCAGACCAGGCAGGAGATGTGGATGTAGGGAAGGCTTCTACTTCCTGCCTCTCCCACTGTAGGAGGGACAATTAATAGCCCCCTCTGGAGGTAGCATAGGCTGGGTAGCCCAGGCTAGTCAGAGCTAGTGCTGGCATGGGCTCTCTCTCGAGAGGGATAGGGGAAGAGGCAGTGGCTCTTGGGGCTTTTATATCTCCATCATCAGTACCACTGTGGTACAGTGGAGAAAGTCAGTTGCAAGATAGCTGGGGGCAGTGGTTATACATAGGATTAATACTCCCCACCAGGGTCCAGCTTCCTCACCCTGAGGTCTGATAGCCACTGGCTGGCTAGACAGCCATAGCATGGGTCAGCATGCCTTGCAGAGGTTTGAGTGCTTCCCTGTTGAAGTGGGGACATGGGAGAGGTGATGGTCCCTGGATGAGGGATGCTGTGGTAACCAGCACTGATTCCAGAGCAGCCAGGTGCTCAGGTGGCTTTCTAAGCTGGCAGCCCCAAAAGGGGACTCTCCTTCCATCAAAGGTTAACAGAAATATGGTGCGACAAGATTTGAGAGTACTTTCAGCACCCTGCTGACCACTGACCTGATGTACCCTATTTGGTGAATCCAGGTTGCCCTGCTGAAACCTATCCATGAGCCTGGGGGTGGCTGAGGGAGCTCAGCAGCTTCACCAGCTAACCACCGTCTTCATTGTTGTATGCAGGTTCAAGAGCTGGTGGCTAGTTTCATTGTGGAGCCAGGTACTGCTTTGGAAAACTCACCTACGTCACCTTCATGCTGTGTTCAGCTGGAGCTAGGCAGATACATAATATTCCTGTTCATCATATCAGGATCTATTCAACAGCTTTTTGCCACTAGTGGTGTAACCCCAGTTTTAGGCACTGGGGCTTGAGACACTGTGTCTATGTTGAATGCTGCATTGTCTAAATCTCTTTCCACCTCCCCAGGAGCCAGCATTTCTCTGCAGCAAGGTCAGCACAAGGGGGGACCTCTGCTACACAGAAGGGAGATGGGGTTTCCCTGCAGTGGCAATAAGGACAGTAGGAGCTCTTCTCACATATGGGTCTGTGAGGGCGCCTGTTGGGATAGAGCTTGCATGTAAGGAGCAGGGCTATAACAAAGCACCACAGGAAGCCGTGCAAAGCAGCCACATTTTTCATTGTTTCTGTTCTCCAGCTTGTAATTGAGATGTTCTTTTAGAATCATGTGCTTTTCAGCCCCTGTGTACCAATGAATTTAATACATGTATTGACTTCTGTGCAGTTACTCTTGATTTACACTGCCAGAAGTGAAAGGAAAAGCCGGCATCATGTCCAGTCATATTAATCCACTTACACCATACAGGAGTCACCTTTTGACCTCACCCTGAAGCACATGCCCCTAAGCCATTATTCACCTGTGCTCACAGCAAACTGCCAGATGCTAATGGCTGTGTACTAGCCAGGTGGGATTTGTTGATACATTCATATATCACTTATAATGATATTTTATATGTATGCACTGGGCTGTATGCAGCACTGGCCTCTGCAATGAGCCTTGTTGGCTGTGCATTGCCCACCCTGCACCTGAGCCCCCACACTCTGCCTGCCCTGCCAATGCCTCTTTTGCTGGTGCCCAGTGGCTCTGCACATGGGGCAAGGGTCTGTCTCCAGCTGTCTCCTAGCATCAGTGGCTTCACTGCCGTGTCTTGGCACATCTGGGAACATACCCCATGGCTCTTTCTCAGCTGTGAGGGGACTTTCTGGCTCATGAGAGCAATTTGTAAGGAGCAGCTGTGGGATAACTCCTAGGACATCATCTGGGAAGTGCCCATCTTCAGCTCTGCATTACAGCAAATCCTGAGATGTTACCTGTTCCCACAATATCTGAGTTCAAAGCACCTCTGGACCTGTACACCAGAATTTTCCATGAGAGTGGCAGTGTAGCTTGAACTAAAGTGATGGCAAAGTCTGGGTGACCTCTGCATAAAATTCTGTCAAATGTGCTGGGGGTTATGTGAATGGGAAGTTAACAGAGATCCTGTGAAGTGCCTCCATCCATGCCCTCTGTCTTTAGCTTCCACAAGTCCTCCCATGCTGAGCTAAAGGAGTTGTGGATGTTAGCATGGGAAAGGGACATTTCTGGAACACCTACATACTGTTGACATGCACTTGTGCAGTATTAGACTGTTGTTTTTCAGAGGAAAGAAAGTCTGCTATAAAGCTTCTTGCCAACCTGATGGTAGGCATAGATATTGAAGTAAATTCTCTTATGCTGTAAGCATCAAACTCAATAGGCATCTTCTTTTCCCTTTCAGTCAATCCTTTCCTTGCTCTTTCTGTCCTGAAGCTTTGATTTTGGTTATTTTGTACTGTTAGATAATTGCTGTGTTGCATGCAGAGCATGGCTGCATGTACCTGCAGCAAATCTTCCTTTATGCAAGGACTCCTGTGGCCACCCTGTATTCTTGCTTTCATCGGGGGGAAGACAGACAAGTCTGTGAGTAAGGTCCCCAGCCTTGCTTGTCTTATCATGGCCAAGTCAAACTTGTATGCATAGATACCATATGATGCCCCCTACCGCTGTCCACAGCACCTTTCCTCATGGCAGTGGCTGGAGGCAGTGCCTCTTATGTAGCAGAAGCACAGCAAGAGGTGGAGGTACCCCATGCTACATCAGTGCCGCTGTATATAGGAAGGTGGACTCTTCCTATATGCAAGCACTTGAAAAACTGGTATGAGAAATGCTATAGCAATACACTATAAGACTGTGACCAGTAGACAAGGCACTAGGATGGGAGTTGGATTTTGCCAGAGGTTTTCCCATTGCCTGTAAGGGCAAGTCATCCTTCCCTATCTGAGCATCTGTCCAAGGAGGGCAATAATTCTTGGCACCATGTGCAAAGCCCTTCTACAACAGCTAGGAAAAATGAGTAACATGATAGAAAGCCACATATTATTACAATCGATATATTCTGTTCCAGCACCAAATAAACAGCAGCTCAGAAATTTCAAGCCCTAAGAGGGCAAGAAAAATGTTGTCTTTCTCCTTTCTAGTAGCGTGGCTTGTTTAATCTTGTCTTGTTGCATCCTATGAGGAACAGTACTCCTGGCTTCTTGGCACACTCAGAATAAATGGCTTTTATGGCCATCAATAGCTTCAGCCCTCTTCAGCATTTAATTACCTGCAAAGGCCATTTATTGCCTCATATATTCCTTCACCATGAACATTATCCTTTAAACAATAAATAAAATATTAAGGTCAGTCTGAAAGAGGGAGCAGAGGAGCTGCACAAGCCATCCAGCCACAGCAAAGTATAATATAAAAAGTTTGTCTGGTCTTTGGGGTATTTGAATTGATGGCAGAACCTGCATTAGAGCAGAAAGGATGGGATTGCTGCAAGCATTCCTTCTTTCCTTTCATGTATGTAGGATTCCTTGCATCCATCAGCGGGCTGCATGCCTCCTCCCTTTCCAGACCTGACCCAGCTATCTCCAGGGCAGGGCATTCTACTGAGGACCTGTACATTAGGGTCCTGCCTGCAGCTGGAGCACCCATTCCCAGGACAGGCTTTCTGAAAGGCGTTATCCAAGGTGATAACTATGGCAGAACAGAAAGAGAGGTAGCTGCAGCTGAAGCCACATGTTGTCATTCAGAAACCTAGGGAGGGACAGGAGTAGTTCAAAACGGTACAAGAGTTAGGAACTAAAAGCAGGAAGCTGAAAGAGACAGTCAGGAAATGCTCCTGTGAATGTGTTCATGAAAGTGTTAGTGGACAGCATTCAGGCAATTCAAACCCAGATCAGAACAAACTAACAAAGTGTACGCTAAGAGGTAAATCCTGGCAGGAAGAAAAAGAAGAGATCAATGGAAGAGATGCAATTCAGATGATACAATTTATCTGAACTCTACAGAGTTGGTGGAATTGGATAAATTGACCATTATGACCTTTAAACTGTGTGATTACTGTTTGCTAACCCCCAAATAAGGAGTCCCTTTCTATTCCTTGAAGTTTATGAAATTGTTTCTCCCTGTGGATACTAAGCAATGAAGTACCAGATCCCTCCAGCAGTCAGGCCAAGGGGAATTGTCCTTCCCACCTTCTGCTGGGCTGTATTAACTCCAGTCTAGAGGTGGTGCAAGAAAATACATCTCTTTTGAAAAGGTACCCCCAGGTACCCTAGGAAGGCACTCAGCAGTGGATGAGGAGAAGGCCAAAGGCCCTTCTGTCCTTCAGATCAAGGTGTGCTCAGAGCCATGCAAAGGCACTGGCAGTGCTGGAGATTGCCTGGGGTGCAGCCATGGAGCTTAGAAGAGTGCACTAAGCTATGGAATGAAGTTTAAAGTAGGAAAGATGCTTTGTTTTCCCATATCAAAGCATGTGTGTAAGAGAAGGGGATGAAATAATGGGCATAAATGCATGAAGCATGATGAATGAGATCATATCCACTACAGAAAAAAATACCCCTAGATATAAGCATTTAATTCAAGCTTTGCATGTACAGTCACATGGGGGAAGCATGTGCCTTCTTTTAGAGCCCTGGTCAGGTAAATAATTTGAACGTAACTCTGATTTAACTTTAATTTTGGTTTAGCTGGTTAAAACTTTCCTGTAGAGCTACATAATTCCTTTAGAAAGTGTCTGAAGATGGGAATCCAGGTGTTGATTTTAAATAACTTAAAGTTGAAACAGGAATTTCCATTCCTAAACATTTAAAATATTGATACAAATACCTGCCATTCAATATATACATATTTCAAGCAGCAACATTGTCAGGTCACAGGCCAGAACTGATTGTGGAAAACCTATCCAAGTGCCATGTGTGTTAGCCAGCCTGATCCACCATGTTTGTCATAGATACAAGGTGGGGTTTTTCATAGACCTGAGGAAGGGGAATCCGTCAGTTCTTAGCTACTGTGACTGATATTGGCCAAAGATGTCACAGCAGCAGCAGAGAAGGCAGGAAAAGGAAGATTTTGTGAAAGGGAACTA
The DNA here is from genome assembly GCA_032466535.1 of Forpus xanthops. Classification (NCBI taxonomy): domain Eukaryota; kingdom Metazoa; phylum Chordata; class Aves; order Psittaciformes; family Psittacidae; genus Forpus; species Forpus xanthops. Next base: position 14,976 of record JASSUY010020103.1, read on the forward strand.
AGGCTTTAGAGCCCAGCTATGTTGTACTTATATGGCAGAAGAAACCCCAGAAGAAATATCAGAAAGTACAGCTTAGCTGCAGCACAGGGCAGGGAGAAACAAAGCAAAGACTTTATGAAAGACCTCATACTTGCACATAACCACATGCACAGGCTCATGCCATATATTTGTTCTACCTAATTTCTGGATAAGATTATTAGTTATTAAGGGGCAAACACAGTTTATTTTGCAGTTACTGCATTTTTCTGTAGACTAATTATTTGTTTTTCAAACAAAAATTTGCTGTTTAATATTTCAAGCCAGTACGAAGCAATATAATTCAAGGAGATTCATTGTGATGGTAGCAGAAGAGAAATGCACTAAATACTTCAGTGCAGAGAATCCCAGTATATAACACCTTGAATTTTTCAAATAACACAGTCATTTTTATCCAGTCTATTCTGTATACAGTTTTTTGTGACTTATATCAGTGCTGATTTATAAGCATACAGAATATATTGTAAACTACCTGGTTAGAAAAGCCCCTCTAGGTACTGCTAGAAGCTGGAGACAGGAAAGATCAATTGCAGCCTCTCCCATCTCCCTTTACCAGTGCAGAACTATTGCTGTGCTAAGACACAAAACTATATAACCCCGACAAATCTCTCTTTCATGATGTACACTTTGGTGTAACATAAAGGCAAGAGAGAAAGGAAGAGAATGGAGAAGAAGGACTGAAATCAGGAAGAAGAGACTAAAGGAAGACTTTTTCTAAAGGCTGTATCCCTATGCTTTGAAATCCCTTTGCTCTCATGTATGGGTATGCAGTGCCTAAACAATTTGCCTATGCTGTAAGATAGAATTGAAATCTCTCCATTGTGACACAAGAATCAATCATCCCCAAGCACTTACACATATATTTATATATATATATATATATAATCTGTGGGTTATTCATCCACATGAGCATCTTTTATTATTAAATATATTTGTCAGCAGCTAGCTTGTGAATTTACTCTACCTTTTTACTCATTTTGGACAATAAAACTGTGTTGATCTGTTCCCAGCTGGTTTAATTCTCTGGTTCTACTGCATTAAACACAATGTGGCTGTTTCTGGGCTGCAAATACTCAAGGGAAATTGTTAAAATCATGAAAAAAAATGCCTATGCTGAAGTCCTTGTAATCAGGACAACATTGGATTCTGGAAAATTCTCTAAAAAATTCAGGGGTTTGATGTTAATTGACTGGCAGCTTCTCCTTGGGGGATTTGGCATTTCAGTTACTGCAAAATATTTCTTAGCAGCTAGGACACAGTGAGATGATACATGGTGCAGTAAAGCTTCACACTAAGCCCTAGAGAATTCACTGCAGGTTTTATCTCCACAGTGTGACCATGGTTTCTGTGTTCGTAATATCTACATTCACAAGTGGATGAGGCTTATTTACATTTTCCTGTTCTGGCTGACTGGTATCTCCCTCCTTTTTCTCCCCAGTGGATGCAATTGCATGTTCCTATAACCCATGCAAAAGTTATCCCATAAACTGGAAAACACAGTCATGACAGCCCTGAACTGCTATTGGAAGATGCCCTGGGTTGCCTGCTCATTCTCTGCTTCTCTGCAGCAGCCTCAGGGATGCTGTGGTTCCTCAGGGATGTGTCTCAATGCCACTGTTGCTACGAACCAGATGTCTCTCCCTGTAATGCTCTCCTTGTCCAACCAAACTGTGCAGCCACAGGCCGATGTGGAAAAGGCCTGTTCCTTGTCTAGCTGTGCGGGGTGTAGATGCATGCACCAGCGAGTGGTGTCGAGACAGTGTGGAAATGCCTGCTAACAGATGACATCATATTTTCATTGTGCTCCATGTCTGGATGGGTGAAAGGAATGGGCTGGTGCTCTAATCCCAGAATAAACTGCAGCAGGCAGAGCTGGAGAGTCTTAATCCATCACAGGAAGCTCTTATCTTTAGATGGATGCACACAGGCTCAAGCTACAAAGAAGATAAGGTCCGTTTCTGACTGGCCAGAAATATGTGAGGCTGTTTGGCAGACACAGAAAAAGTTGGGGTTTGATCCTTTAAGAACTGATGTTAAAACAGAAGGTGGCAGATCAGAACTAAGGCATATCTTTCACACTCTTAAACCATTTAGGTCTCTCTGCTTTCTCCCTTTCTGGCTTACACCAGCCTGATGGTTAAACTCACCTGAAGTATTTCCATCTGCATTTCTGCATTTGCTTTTTGTGTTTCCCTGCTTTTAGTTTTCTTTCCATTATGGCTGAGATTCAGGATTTCTAACCTCCACAGATGGTTACAACTGTCCCCTTCCAATCCTGCCCCCCACCCCCCTGCCCCAGACATGGCAAATGCTGTCCTTGTGCAGGGAGCTGGAGCCAAACACAGGAACTATAAAATACAGGCGAAGAGGTGAAGATTAAAACTGCACAAAAAAGTATCTCAATAGGACTTTGACACTATGGCTGGCTCCTCTCAAAATGACTGGGAGATGAGAAAAGACTGGCCCTGGCTGGGAGGGAGGAGAGGTCTGAGGAAGCTATGATATCATGCCACTTAAAATATGGAGTTCACATCTGGTCAAACCATTATAGAAAATATATGGTAGCACTTAAAAAGGTACTGGAAGGGTCAGAGAGCAAACCCCATCACTAAACAACATGAAGAATAGGAGACAACACAAAAGAGGAAAAGTGGGGGCAGAGAAAAGAAAGAAAGAAATCTATACGGACTGTGAGGAAAAGAAGTTAATGGTGAATTTAATTAGAGCAAATACAAATGATCAAGCATGGCAGGTGGTAGAGTAAAAGGTTATGAAATGACACGAAAGTATTAGCCTAGAAGGAAGGGCAGTTATCCCAGGAAGCTACCAGTGTGTGAAAAGAGGACTCGCTGGTTTGGGGATCAGTGGCATGCTCAGAGGTGGGGTTGGGTTTTCCATCAGTGCCCCATGCAACTTTCACTCAGCTGCAGCCACTCCATGGTGGTGCTGGACATGGCTGTTAACTGGGAATAGGGACCTTGGTCCCACTTCAGGGCCCTGACCTCAGGCTTGGCTGTCCAAGTGGTAATCTGGAGACGAACCCAAAGAAAAGCAAGGGGGTATCAGGAAAGGGAAAGCTGGATGAATGAAAGTGTGAGATGGAAGTGGCTATGAAGGTCAGCAGTGTGAGAGGAGGGAAAATAGGAAAGGAGACAGGAAAATAGCTGGAAAATGGAAAAAAGGGTGAAGCTGCTGGTGTGGAAAAGCAGCATTAGAGCAAGATCAAGATAGTGGGAATATGCTGGAAGAAGCAGGAGAAAAAGATTATAGGGAAGAACAGAGTGAGGAGCAAGTGGGGGTTGTAAGGGAAGGAAGCCTAAAACGGGTGAAGGAAGAGAGGAATTGTCCTTGTTTTGGCTGAGGGCAAATAAATTAACATTAACAGACACAAACCAAAATCACAGCACTGTACTAGCTACTAGGAAGAAAATTAATTCTATCCCAGCTAAAACCAGGACAGGGATGTAGCAAGAGAAGTGGAGGAGCAGCAGTGGGTGAGGAAAGTGGCAGAAGATGTGTTTGGTCTGGAAGGAGAAGAGAGAGGACAAACTGGAGAGTGTCTCTGGAATGCAGAAAGAGCTTTTATCTATAGGAGAGAATTTTGCAGACTACGTTTGTTTGGGGTTTGTTTTTTCTTTATGATAAAGAAGAAAAAGTGAGAGATTAGATCTGTTCAGGAAAATGTCCACTAAGGATTATCTTTCCTGGTATACTCTCTTCTTCATTTACAGCTTGACTTAAAATTGATTTTCATTTGCTTTCCTAATGCACAATGGGAAAGCCACAATTTTTTTTGTCTCTCTAGAGTGTCTATCCCCAGATGCTAGCAGATGTGCACTCTATGTTTTCTGCATTCACATATGCAGTATACAGCCCTGTGGTGCACTGTAGTGGCATAAAAATACCACCGAGGCAAATGCCTTAGCATGTTACAGATGTGAGAGACAAACTAGTGTTTTACTTCATCCTAATGGAGAATTGGAGTCCAGAGATGATGGCTAACCTGACCAAGGTCACTCCAGAGGTCTGCAGCAGAGCTGGGATGTGAGCTGAGCTGCAGGTTCTCCTGCTGTTTTAACTCTCAACTGACCTGATCAGTCTTCTGGAACTCAGCTAGGAACCATACAGGCTACTACTTTAAAGAAACTCAGCTAAAGAAATGTATATTTTTTTTTAATAGAGAAAGCAGTTGGGTTTTTTTCTCTCTTCTTTGCTGTATTTTAAGGTGTGCTGGATGTAACCACCTTGGGCTTTTCAGTCTAGTTGCCTGTGGATCATTCATGGAAAGGAAAACTACACCAAGAAGGCTTGAGCATCTCAGGGAGGTGAACAGTTGTAATGGGCACTACCGTGCTGAAAGCAAAGGCTCAAAGCAGCTTCCTCATAAATTCTGCTTTAAAACATTGTGTATTAATTTCTTACTAGTGTTTGCCCTTCTGCTGGCTACCTAGAAAACAAAATACAGAAGTGAGACAGAATACAGAAGTGCTAAGCTACAGATTTATGAAGCTGTTGTATTTTAAGCTTCAATAGAGAGTTATGTTTTCTTTTATTGTCTTAGAAAACATGTCTTTCACTAATTGGTTGAATGGGATTAGTAGCTGTGAAAGCCATGCACTTTACAAAGCCTTCTGGGAGCTTACAAAATGCAGATATTTTCACACATATTGGTGGAAACCCAGCTCATGCAGCTTTTCATGGTACAAACTAAAAAGAAGCTGGAGAAATATGAACACAAAGACCTTACACAGTCTTTTGTAGTTTTTGACTGATGGAGCCTGTCCCTCCCCCTGCCTTCTGTGCCACTGTAAAGGACCCTGGATAACTCCCATGACTCCTTGCCATGGTCTTCCCCTACCATCTGTGGCTGCTGCTTGGAGTGGAGAAGATGTCAGTTGTAGGATCAGAGGGCAATTCAGGTGGGAAGACAGGTCAGGCTCCTGCAGTACCCCACTTTTTACTGGCCTCCATACAACTCATTAACTGTTACCCACTAAAGATGATCATCCAGCCAGTTTCTCCCTCATCTCAGCCATAATGTTCTAACTTGGAAGCAAGAATACTGTAGGAGGTGGTGTTGAAAGCCTTGCTGAAGTTGAAGCAAATAACACCCACTTCACTCCCCTCACCCACAAATCCTATTGCTTTATGATAGAAGGCAACCAGGTTGGTCAGGTATGACTGATCCTTGATGAACCCATACAGACTGTCCCCAGTCACCTTCACTTCCTTCTCTGCTGCTGTGAAGGGGTGTCATGAAACAAAGATGCCTCCTCCTGAGCTGAAGTGTCACCAGGGACTGTGTCAACCCCACAGGGCGTAATGGATCTCTCTGTGCCCTGAGAAGTCTCCTGGGCCCACCTGCCTCTTCCTCCCCACGTGGTGGGTCTTTCCTGGAGTAGGGCAGACTGTTGCAGGGTGGGGGTTCATAGAGACATGGCTGCTCAAGGTGCACCAGCTCGTGCAGTTTTTACAAAGCAGCCCGTGCTCAGCAGGGAGCACAGAAGTTGACTTGGACCTTTTAAAACTGTGTGATTTAAGCCCTGTAACCATACATATTGAATGCACAGTCTTCTTTTTCCTAAGCTAATTGTGACCTGCATTTCATCATGAGCTTGTTTTGGTCAGGAGGGGGTGACTCTGATGAGTTGCCCTGATAATCTACTGACTGCTCGTGTCAACTTGAAGATCAGGAACTTAGAAACCTGCCTGCTTGAGATGATCCCTGCTCACCTCCTGTCAATGAAGACATGAGTAGGACTTTTTAAATTCCCAGAGCACATTCCACTGTAGCACATTTTAAGCTGTAATGGATGGAGGCTCCTGTTTGGTCCACGGCAATAGGCAGCATTACTCCCATTCTGGAGCCCAAAGCAGAGACATGTGGAATAAATTGATCTAGATCAAGGAAAGAATGTCAGGAAGGGTCAGGAAGAGAACTGGCATCATCTGGCTCCTTGTCATACAAAACTCGTGGGTGTCCTCCGCAGGGATATTTCACCTGCACAGATCTTATTTCACTCAGACTACTGAGGGAGTATGACATAAGTCAAAAATTCCCTAGTGTATGCTCACGAATTTTGGAGCAATTTATATCCATAGCAATAAAAGCTGTATGCTGTTTATTTAGCAGGGCTCTTTTAATGTGCTGTTTGTTTTTTTGATAGTCTGTGTCTCCTTCATATTGTAATCATATTAAAAGAGCATTCTTTTCCTGGAATAAAGAGGTAATGATTCACAAGAGGCATAATTATTCCATGCGGTGCAGGCAGGATGCTGCAGAAAAAGCTGTCTTTTTTATGCATAAGAGTCTTTTATTGCAAGTGTTCTACACAGTAATTAAATTCCTTTGAATGAGGAGGCTTGATTGGATTTTCTTTGGTTTATTGGGAGGAGTCTGAAAAGCAAGGTATTTAGCTCAATTGCTATACAATTTTGGCATCTGTCGGAGGTTAGGGAGAAAGGTTCAGTGTCTGATTCCCATTTATCTTATGCTAGTGTTACAGTAGCTGAACTCCATTGTATTCAATTGGATTACTCCCCATCTATATTTGTGTGAGAAGCAGGCTCAAAAATCCTTAGCAGAAAGCAGCAGGATACCTGAATGCATGCTGTAAGAATCAAAATTATCTAAGGGAAAAAGCCCATGCTAAAGGAAAGTTATTTGCAGTTGCAAAGGCAAGTGCCCAAAGCAAGGAAACTTCACATTTACAGCTGTCCTCCCAGTCTGATGTTTGCCTTATGGCAATCCCAGCCTTGGCTCAGAATGGGAAAAAGTTTTGAAAGACAGCAGGAAGAAAATGGGAAGTCAGGCAATTGTATAATAAAAATCTGTGCTGTGGCTTGACACACGAGCCAGGATGCTGGCATGGCACAAATCTTGAGTGTTTGAGTTGTCAAACTAAATCATGTTTGTTTAACATCAACTTCTGTACACAGCTGCCAAGGAATTTTTTTTTCAAAGGAAAAGAGTAAAACGCAAATTAAAAGGAAAACTATTAGACACAGTCTCAACATCTATTAGCAATGGGGTTTGGATCTAGTAACGTAAATTACAGAATAAATTCTTCCTGTTACTCAATAAGGCTGCCCAATATGTCAGGAGGATAGTGTTGCTCAGGCGGGGAAGGAGATGTGTAACACCACAGGGGTAATTTCACCCTCCTCAGATGTCTCTGGAAGGAGACTATGCATGAGGAGGAAAGTGGCATTTTCAAGAGCTCAAAAAACATCATGGGGAAATGGGAAGCACTTTCCTAATCTACGAGCTCCCTGCCTACCAGATGTTACCACCTCGTTTCACCCCGCGACAGGGGGAATCTCTGAAGTGCAGGTTACCAGTATGTGCAGGGTTTATGTGAAGGTTTGGATCTCAGAGAGGTTTCCAGGGGCTCTGCTTGTATCCCTGTGGTGATCATGGTGGTAGTGGAGAGAGTCCTGGGGCTGGGTGAGGGGAGGGCTGACTTTCTGGGGAGAACAGCAATGTGAATGCGGAGGATGAAGATCTTTCTCTGACTGTGTTTTGTGAAGACAAAAAAAAAAGCCAAGTAGGAAGGAGCTTGGATATCAAAGCCTGTTTGGATGAGACTGAGGCTGGACAGAAGAGTACGATGATGCAGACATGGGGGTCTCAGTCCAGACAGCAAAGCAAGATGGATCTGGACCTAGGTCTGAAGGGAATTGGCAAAAAAGCTTGCATATTGCAAAACCTGGGGTTAGACCTGCCTCATGCCCATGCGTTTGACTGCTAAGGAATGAGGAATATACATCTCTAAAATAGTGCAAAATTGGGAATCTGAAAAGCAAAGTATCTAGCTCCTACACAGTCTACAAAGTGCAACGCAGAAGAAAGGAACTGGAGCAATGGTTTGCAGTTGACTATGATGCCATCACACATGTCTGAAAAGGAGCTGAGTCTGAGTGACTCACTCACACATCTCTGCCTGTGATAAATCTTGCGAGTGCTCATCAGCCATTGAGCCTATTCTCTGTGTAGGATATCAGGTCTGATGGATGCCTGAAGCTGAAGATATTTTCTGATTAATTTTGGCAATTGCAGCCAGAACGCTTTGGTTTATTACCTTCACTCCCTCCTACTGACTGCTAGGCGTTAAGAACTCAATAAACTGCCTGTCCTGCTGTTCTCTGCCTTCTTCCTTTCAATTTCCATGTGTTTAAATGAAAGACAGAGAAAAAGTAGCTGCACAGTCTTCCAGACTTGTTGGTATTTGGGGAGCACTATGAGGCAAATGGGACCTGCTAATCAGTGTCCTTGTACTTTACAGAGAGCATTGCCATGAGCTGACAGATGAGTCACATCAAGTCACGGTACCCCTGTCGTGATCCTACTGATTTCTGAGTGGCTGTGCTTCCGTTTGTTATTTATTAATTTTCAGTAAGGGTCCCTCCCAGAGCTAGCTGTCTGTACTGGAAGTTGAAAATGGAGTTAAGCTTTTTGCCAGAAAAAAAAAAGGAGGGAATTTTGTCAAATACATAACTAACCTTTTTTTTTTTTTCAGGGTCTGAATTAAAATTGGTTCTGTTTTACTTATGTGTCTTTTGTGTCTTGGCTTCCTGAGCAGAAACTTTCACACCTGAGGACTATGTGGCTGATCCTGCAAACATGAAGCGATATAGTGTGGATCCTGCTGATTCTGCCTTCAGTTGCATAGACTCCATATACTCTATGCGGCAGAGTCCTGCAGATGGACGTCCTGCTGGAGGTTCCTCTTCCTCCTGTAGCCATCGTCCTTCCCAGATGTCTTCAGGAGGGTCCTCATCTACTGGCCTGCATCATCAAACCTCCAGCCCAACAAGGAATGGGACCTATCTTGAAGGAAACAGAAGTGGTAATATCATATCTTCAATTTTACAATGTGTGTTGCTATATTGATGCCATGCTGGAGTCATAACTCACTCCCAGGTTCCACAAGAAAATTAGTGAGGTGGATTTGACTTGACATTCATCCAGAACACTCACATTTCCATTTAGAAGGTGAAATAATAACCTATGTAAACACAAAATCAATCTGTTCATCACTGAGTAAAAAGGGGAATGTTTTTTAATGCTGTTATTGTGTAAACATATATTATGTATAATTGTGTGGCAATCACAACTGTTATTATCAGCTTGTAGATATAAATATTAATATATAAGGCATTCCTCCCAAAGATTGATACTGCCTACAGACAGGTACCTGTTATTAGTGTGACACCAACTGTGTACAAGATACGATGCCAAGCAAATCCAAATGTTAGTGCCCACCTCAATGCATTTAACAAAAGGGTCTTTTTGCTTGAAAAAGACTGCCCAGAAAAAACATGTATTTTTAGAAATCATCCAGCTCACTGCTCAAGGCTCTTTTATCCTTCAGGAAGCCAAGTCACTAGAAGTTTATCTCCAAATTCAAGGGATGCCATGGGAACCACTGCATTCAACAGCCCTTCTTCTTCCCTCCCTTTGTATTTTTGTCCAGTTACCCTGCTAAGATTTATGTTTGCTGGGTCAATCACTGTGACCGTTAGCTATATTCATTATTAGCCATGATATTTTTTTTCTTCTCTACGAATGTCCTGGGTCATCAAACACATTAGCCAATTCCCTGGACTTCTGCTAACTCTGTCTTTGTTTGCATTTTCCAAGTTCCCCACTAACAGGTCTTTATCAGTAGTTATTCCAACAGTTCCTTCACCCCTTGCTAATTATTCAAACTTCATTCATACATTTTTCATCTTCAAGACAGATTTAACAAAGGAGTTGAATATCTCAGCCATTTTTAAGTCATTAATTCCTGTGCTTTCCTCATTTATTAATAGAATCTACTGTCACTCTGGTTTTATGTTTTTTAATCTTGATATACTTGCAGAAGTCTTGCTGGTTCCCCCAGCCCTTTTGTCTGCCATCACCTCATTACACTGTCCTTCCGCCCTTGCATTTCCCCTGGAAACTGTAAGTGATTCTGCATATTCTTGCTTGGTAGCCACTCCAGAGCCTGTTTCCAGTAGCTGCAGATATTTGCTTAATTCCTTCACATCCCTCACCTCCCCTGTGTCTCTATTATTTCTTGTTCCCAAACATTCACTAATTAATATTTTGGAATATTATTCATCAAAATTATGTATTGCCAGTATTTATCCTTGTATATCTTTGTTTATCTGTGTTTGCCTTCTTAAATGTTCAATACCTACCCAAACCCATTACTCACTTTGCTATTATTTTTGCACACTTTTCTCTGATTTACCCATGTTACTCCATTATACAGAACACAGACAGGTGTCAAGTCTTCATAGGTTTTTCTTCCTTTACTTACAGTCAACTTTACTCAAAGCAAAGGGGATAGTATAGAGTAGATAGTACAGAATTGCACTACTGCAAACAACTTGGAAAAGGTTGCCACTCGGAACTGGTGGCCTAAAGTACAAAGAAGAGGAAATGAAAAGCAACTTTCCTTCAGATCTTGTTCAGTGCCTCTCAGGCTCGTGTAATCAGGTGCTGGGAGTACAGACAGGCATGCTGTGCACAGGAATAATTTTCCCTTCTCCCACTGATTCCTCAGAGCCTCCTATCAGAACTGGGACCCTTTCGTCAAGTGTTTTAGTTGGCAGCTGCTAGGAGCCAAGATTTTACAATGTTACTTGCTCACTTTGAAAATCTGTCTTACTCTGCTTGGGATCAGTGGTTATCTCTGTAGTACATATAAAGGGTCAGAGCAGTTCAGATCAAAGGTCTGTCTAGACATGCATCCTGTCTCCAGCATGAGACAGCAGCACACCCCAGGAAAGAGATAAGTGCAGAGATGGTGGTACTTCCCCACTACCCAATCCACCTTCATAAATCTGTGGTTCAAGGACTTCCTGAAACAGAGGTGGTGGATTCATATTTAGTAACCCTTCATAGATTTTTCTTCCCTGAGTCACTCAGTGGTTTATTGAATACTTTTCACAATTTCAGCTTCCACAAAATGCCCGTGCCTAAGAACGTGTTGTGTAGAGGAAACATTTGGTATCAAGGGTTTGAAAGTTTAAAATCAGAACTCCTTGAGCTTGCTCAGCTGCATTACATTCCCTTCTTGCTTCTGACTTAGAATGTCATTGTTTCCCAGCCTCAGCCAACGTCTTGTGAAAGCTCAGTATGGTTCTGAGCAAGAACCTGAGTTTCAGGAAACAGCTCCGTCTCTCTTATCATGACTTCCAACAAAATCTGCAGTCTTCACAAAATGAAAGCCTAAAAGATGGTATGTCCTTTTTCCAGAATTGAACCAGCAGAGGCGTCATAGAGTGCCCATGCAATAGACTTTGCAGGTTCCTGTATTTCTCTAGCTTAAAACATATTAAAGCACTTTGAAGAGGAAAGGAGATTCCTTTTGCTTTTGAATGAGACATCCACAAAATGTGGGTATCTCTGAAGCAGCTACAAGTGAATTTAAGCTGTTACATATATTTTGGGGTAACAGGACTCATCCCAAAACTGCTTAGTACTTTGTATGTGACAAGCATTTAACACATATGGATTAGCTCCTCTGGGATCTCTGGGTTATTTCGCCATCTCAACAGTAAAGACTCCCTAAAATTGACAGTTATGCAGTGAGCATCATGAAAATGGCTATGAATTCTTTGATATTGCTTATTTATATATATTATCAATTTATTTGGCCCTGTATCATTCACTGTTGATTAGGGTCTGCCACAGAGGTACATGCAAATGCATTTTAGTTCACTGTCAAGGTCTCTAACAGGGAGAATAGCAATCCCCTGTGCCTCACCAATGTAGAGCAGCACAGAAAGCTAGCACACTGTTGTGCCACCACTACCATCCATCATATTTCCTCTGACCCACTCAGCTGCTTTCTAGAGACTCCAGCAGAGACTCTCCTGCAGTGTATGGCAGGATCTGAGTCCTCTGAGGTCCTCCCACAGTCAGACAGTTTTCAGGGGCTGTGATGGGCAGCAGAGTAACATCTGAGATGTTGAGGTGCCCACAGATTCATTATGTTATCATTTCTAGCATCAAAGAAACCATGCTGTTTCCAGTCACAGCCAAGTTTCATCTCTGGCTTCATTGGCTCCATTTGCAATAGCATCACCTCTGTAACACTGGAATTCCCACAGTAGAGTCCTACAAAGCACTACCTGCTCCTCCTTAAAATTAGCCACCCTATTTCTTCACAGCTATCAATTCTTTCACCTACCATCCTGCTTCCACTTTTACTGGCAATCCAGACTTTTAAAAATTCATATCTTTCTGGCCTTAGTGCAGCCACACTGAAGTTTGATTGCTGGCTTTGCGAAGATCTCTCTTGCAGAGGTCTCACTATGATGTTTTTGTTTTTCCTCTTTCTATGGATAATTTATATGCTGCTGAATCATAAGTAAGCAAAGATGAGTAAGTGGCAGATGCCAGTATCTGTTCTTAGCTTTCTCAGTTTGCATACTTACAAGGCAGGGATGGGCAGGACTCATTAAAAAGAGGAAGAATTTTGCTCTGAAACCTCAAACCAATCCTCTTTATTTATGGATAGTTTTGGAAAACAGCTTGCCTTATTTATCATGGTGGGCAAATATAATGGAAAAAAACATAACCATAAACCATATCTCAGTGCATAGCAGAACATGTCTTTCAAGCGGAATGGATGAGATTAAACCTCAAAGCACTCATTAATGCAATCAGAAGCTCGATGCCTAATTCTCCATGATTATGCTAAAAAATTCTGAAAAAAAAAAAAAATCTCATTTCAGAAAGGCAGTTGGGGCTGCTAACAGACAAACATGCACTTTCCTGTCATCATTTGCCAAATTGAAGCTCTTAAATCAGGGAAGGAATAGTCAAGGACAACATAAACCTTTCCAAGCCTGCTTACATAACAAAGCCTTTATTCCGAGTAAGAAGAATTGTGTGTTCAACCATAATACAATAACCTTAACCTTGCCCTGTAGCTTGTTATTTTAATGTAGATTTTATTATCCAATAGTATCAGTTAATTATTATCACCTCAAGGCCTTTGTTAAAGAGGCGATCCTGCCTGCTAATGCATTTATTTCCTCAAAACAGTTGTGGGTGCAGGGTTTGAAGTTTCTCTTCTTCCAGAATAATGCTAAAAGCACCCTGCGGGTGCCAGATCCAGCACCTCCCCAAGATGCTGGCAGAGGAGCTGCTGACGGCATTGCAGGGCTCAGCTCTGGGTGCCACGTCTTTGGCAAACACAGCATGCTCGTTAATTTTTTAGGACATTTACAGCTTGAAAGTTTCGATGCTTTCAGTGAGTTGCTTGGTTTTTTTCTTTTTTTTCCTCCTCTTTCTTTTTTTTTTCTTTTTTTCCCCTCAAAAGAGAGGCAAAGCAAGAAAAGCCAAAGTAAATATTTAATGCCAGTTCATGGCCACATCTCATGTAGTAGGATGATGCTCTTGCACCATGTGTACAGTGCCAGGAGCATGATCAGCCACTTCATAGGTGGGATAAGAACTCTACTTGGTAGTGCATGGCATCTCCTACAAGTGCTTGTCAGTGCAAATTGGTGTGTTCAACCCAATCTTTTTCCTCAGGGGCAACAACCCCTGCACCTATGAATATCCCATGATTGTGTTCTCCCTCAAGCCTGCTTTTCTGATGCCTCTCCTCTTCTCCTGCTTGGTGTGCCATAGACTTTTAGAAAAGTGTCTTCTGCTGTGAAGTCTTTCTCCTGTCTCTGGTTAGAGAGGGAGGTGATTTGGTTTTAAAACGATTCTCATTTCTCTATGCCTTTGTGGGTCTGCTGCTTCTGCTTAGTTTCAGAAGATCTGCTGCTCCTTATTACCCGCTCCAGTGCAATCAGAGAGAGCCTTTTAAAATTTCATTCCCACCCCCTTCCCCTGAGGCAAAGAAACCATTTAGGCCTGCAGCAATATTAAAGTTCATCTGTCACTCCCTTTCCACTCATCTATCAATGACCATACTCCCTCTGGGCTCTGTTTGTTTGCCAAGGACATGCTTAGGGAATCTGTTATTTATCTTCTCTTCTTTCCCAGATTTTGCTCCATTTTAGCATTGGATTTCCTTGTCAGAGACATGCAGTCATTCAGCTGTTGACTTTCTCCCTCTCCATCCTCCTGCTCAGGAACGTCCCAAGAACAGAGGTGGGGGGCAGAAAAAAGCCTGTGTGGTGTCATAGTTCAGATCAAGCCACATCTTTCCATTGGCTTTGCCAGGCTTTTACCACAGACCCGGTTTCTCCAACCATTTCTGCATAGGCAATGGTCTCAACTGGGATGCCTGGAGACCTTCCCCTACAGAGGAACCTCTTTGCTCTCCTTCCAGACACGGCTTCAGACAGGAGGGGGAAGTGCTTCCCTCTGATTATCTATATTTCCATATCCCATTCCATTAATTTGAAAAATTTTTGCCACCTGTCAAAAACAGGAAATTGGATTTGACCTAGATTATGATCTCTAAAAATAATTATTGGTCGCGAGAACTCCCATCTCTTTGTAATCTGAGTATTCATTATCATTTTGATTAATTCTGATGACAGGATGGCATAGGATAGCCGGGAGACATAACACTTCCTCATTTATCTACTTCTTAGGTTGAGTGTGAATACCTTCAGATAAGAAAAAATGTATAGTATGGCCCTGCTGCCATCAAACACTTTCATGCTTAATATAATTTTCCAGCAAAGTGATGCTACTGAAACAATCCCTATGCCTTAGTATAGACAAGAAATGATTCATTTTTTTGTAAACAGAGAGATTACGCTTAGATGTGTAAACTATGATGTTAAAAAGCCAAGCAAGCTAAACAATAAAATACATTTTAAGAGATACAAAAAAACCAGATTGTTTCCAGACTTCCCAGCTACAAACTGTGTTTCAGATATTTGTCTGCAAACTGGTGGTATCTCTATTTTACTAACAGCATTTAAATGTGGCCCTTACAGACAACTCAAATAGTACATCTTAATTTATTAAAAAACCAGCAGAGTATCCAGGACTTGTCTCTAGGCAGGTAAATAAAGATGAAACAGTTTTTGAAGAGTTAGTATCTACACATAATTCTTGTTTTTATATTACTATATCATACATTTGGTAGGGATTTGAAAGGGTTATCTTCACCTGCTACAGCCTGTCGGAGTTCTAGTCATGCGGTTTCTTTAGAAAGGTCATTTATATATTTGTCTGTAAAAAAATTAGATTTATGCTATTGATTGCTAGATTGCAAAGGAGTGAATAGAATTCCCCTGTCATTTCAACCTTTGCTTCTCATCCCCTCTTCCTTTCATTATAGATAATTCCAATACCTGTGAAAGCTTCCAACTGCTCTCAGGGCTTTCTATTCCCCTTTGCCCTTTCTTGGCATTTCTGGAAGCAGCAGGTTGCAGGCAGGAGTCACTGGTCTGGGGGCTGATCTCTCTGCATGTGGTGTGAATCCCAGGCTAAGCCCCCTGGGCTTTCCTTACATTCATACAGATTTAAGGGAAAAATTATCATCTTCAGTAGTGGCAAAACATCTGCCCCAACAAGTTATGACAGTAACATCGAAACTTCTACAATCCTTTGAGCGCAGCCAAACCTTTCTCTCCCCTTCTCTACTTTCAGTTGTTTTGTGAAAGCCTAGTATTCTCTCTAATCTTGAGTTTGAGGTACTGAGGTGCCCAATCTCTCCACACATCAGCTGGCATCCAGACCATTGGCAGAGTAGGTAGGGGAGAAATATTCACCCCTCTGCTTCCAAGACAAGCCTCAGTTCTCCCGTGTGTCCCTGAGAAAGTTGCTCGATGTTACTGATGATCCAGGGCTTGGCCAAGATTTTCCTGTTCATTTTGCATTCTTTGTCTTCATCATTTCATGCCAAAGGCTCCAGATTGTGTCTGTACCATTGTGTATTGCATTTATTCTGTGAGCGGAGCCCAGGGTCGCCTGAGTCCATACGAACACCAATCCTCACTGTCTAATTAAGAGGACCTGCGGCTATTCCTTGTCCTTTATATCCAGAACAATGACTTAGCAAATGAGAGTGTAATTATCATGATATTTACATCACATTCCATTATGAAGCTTATCGACCAGATTTGCACATTCATAGCACTGCTGCTTTTTGGAGTTCATCCTTTGTAACTGCAAAATACACCTCATTGCATTATACCATACGATGAGCATGGTGGCAAGAAAAAAGGGGCCAATATGCACATAGAGCCGTTATTTGGCTGTTGTAGGCAGAGTCAGAGTTAATATAAATCAGCACAGCTCTATTGAAGTCAATGAAATGACAATCTACATAAGCCACAAACCCAGCCCACTACATTTGCTCACACACATTAGGATCGTGTTTTGAGTCACTCATGGGGATTCTCATACATTTCATTTGTCTGTATAAGATCAATATTTCTCTGGAGAGCTCAGCCCTTGTCTCCTCAGCAGCTCTGATTGCCTTCTTGGCTACCTGGGGTTTCTCCAGGCTCCAGTTTAGGTATCTGCGGTCTCCTTCTACTTTCACTCTTCGGTTTCCTTTTTTGTCTTCTGTAATGCCTGCTTGCTTCTCATTTGCAACTCTCTCCTTAAAAATTGGGCCTTAACAGAAAGCAAGAAGCATGTCTAGACAAGTAAAATTTTATACTTCTGTGTGCTGCTGCCTACTAATGCAAAGTTTGCTTGGTGTGGATATAAACAAATTTAAACAGCTCTCCTGTAACCTAGCATAATATAGTTTTTGTAATAGCGAAGCAGCGTAAGTGGGGTGCAAATTATATTCACATGGAGGCTGAGATTTATAAATCTGCAGAGACATAAATGCAATAAAAACATAAATGCACTTTCATTCCAATGTGCCTTTATTCACTTGATTTAAAGCTACAGCAAGCCAAAGTGACCTTAAATCATCCAGGGCTTATACCATTAAAAAGTCACATCTGCAATGTTCATCTTCACATGTTTTAGTAGCTTTCCAGATAGGCATTCACTGGGGACCATCAGCTTCATGAGAGTGTAAGATTAGGTGTATATGGACTAGAAACCTTCCTTTAAGCAGTAACTCTGAATATCTGTATACAAAGAAAAAAAACTTTGCTAAATCCTGATTTTACCCTCTAGCCTTCACATTCAATGGCAAACTTCTTTGTTTAGTGCTGAAGCACTTCCTCTCCAGGTGGAAGGGTGGTGTCTTCTTGAGCCAAGATCCCTGCTACTTGCAGATCAGACAGCAGGGCAGCTCCGTTTAAGAGCCTGGCAGCTGGCACATTTTTCCTTCTCCAGCAGGAACACGAGGATTTAATGTTTTTTAACGCAATTCGCCAGCTGGGATCGTGTCTCCTGATAAGCAGACAGAATGGAAACTGCTCCAAGTCCCCTTCTATCCCCAACCCACCATCTCAGGCTGATACTTGTACACACAGTTCCAATGTCCAATGCTGCAATGAGGCTGACTTACCCCTGTACACTCATGAACCAAGGAGACTGCTGTGTGCCATTGTAATGCACTGTTGTGGGCTTTTTTTGTACCGATAGCCTCAAGTCCTTCACCAGAACAGCAAGACACAACTCGGCCATCAAGCAAGAATCCCTTGACCTGGACAGTGGATGATGTGGTTTGGTTTGTGAAAGATGCAGACCCACATGCTTTAGGTCCCCACGTGGAGCTCTTCAGAAAACACGTATGTAGAAGGTTACTATTACCACTTCTGGGTAATTTAAGCCAAGTGCATGGGCAGTCCCACAAGATAGCCAATACACATCACACACACCCCCTCAGCTGACCTTGGCTGCTATAGGCAGTGCTTATGCTTAGAGAGGTTGAAGACAGGGCCCTGCAAGGACCTAAGCACTATTGGAGGGACTGGGCTGGCAAAATGTTACTTGTCACTTGAGAAGGTGGTCAAACACTGGAACATGCTTCCTGGGAAGGTGATTGATGTCCCAAGCCTGCTAGTGTTTGGCATTTGCATAATGCCCTTCATGACATAAGTTTTGGTTAGCCCTGAAGTGGTCAGGCATTTGGACTAGATGATCACTGTAGGTACCTTCCAACTATTCTGTTCTGTTCTGTTCCGGTTTGTTCTGTTCTGTTCCATCCTATGCTATTTATTCTTTAATGGGGGGGTCCTGAACAATGTCTTTAGGAAAAGCTCACTATGTGTTCCCAACTACATCAGTGTAAATTGTTTCTATACTAAGGCCAAGAGAAAGTGCTGGGGATCTGCTAATTTTTCGTTGTCAGATTGGCACAAAAAAAGCCTCATCTCAATGACAATTTTTCCTTCTCTGAAGAGCATTTGTTATGTGTCTCCAGATACTTAGGAGGAGAAGCCCCAAACAGTTAAGCTTTTAATCTTTTTCCCCTCAGTATTATGTAACTACATAACCAAATTTAACAGACCTACTGACTCACTGGAGAATATGATGATTGTTTTTGTTAGGCAATCTCCAGTGTTGGAAATGTTATTATCCTTAACTGATAAAGGGGACGACTGTAAACAGACTCATGATCTGGAGTTTCTTGTTCTGTTGCTGTATCTGGAGTTGGCACCAGTGCATCTAAACAGCAGCTTCAGCGTCCTCCTCAATCTCTCTTTTATCAATTCAGTCTGGCTATGAAAATTAATTTTACCCTAAAAATGACTTGCTTGTGTTCAACTGGAGGTCATATCTTTGGGTTGTAAATGCCTTGACCTACGTCTAAAGAGAAGAGCTCCCCAGCCCTGAGTCCTGAGCAGGACCTCAGGTTACAAAGCAAGCGAGAGGGCTCGATCACCAGGTCCCACTCCCTGCTCATATGCCATCAGGGACAGGTGAGAATATGGGTCTGTGGACAAGAGCTGAGGGAGACAACTGGTGGACTTCCAGGTACATTCTGGATGCAGGGTTTCCACATACTGAGAAGAGGAGGTGGCTGAAGAGCAAATGAAAATGAACGCAGGCTTGGTGCCTGCTCACCCTAGGCAGGTATTGAAGACATCTTCCATTGATTAGACAGGCCAGTGGGATGAAAACAACAGAGTAGGCAATGCATAGTGGTGCTAGGACCAGATCTGCAATTACAAGTGAGATGCCAGCCTACTTTCCCTGCTTTCTGCAGAGAAGTCAGATCTGCCTTGTAAGCTAATAATGAAAACATGGCCTATGCTGGCCATGTGGGTAACCAGGCAGATAAACAAGCCACTTTCAGATTTAAAGGAGCTTTCTTTATCATGAGTTTTTGAGACTATCAGTCAGAAGGGTCTGTACATCACGAGAAAACTTCAAGAGAGAGAGAATTGCCGTGATCTGAGGCATATAGGTACATCCCAAAGAAAAGGAACATTTAAAGTTGAGCTTGTTAACATGAACAGTGCAAAAGCACCATTTTTTACTAGTTTCCAGTTGTAGAAAAGGACAGCACAGCATGCTTCTATCTAGCAACAGGGCAGTGACATGCTCCAGGCAGTCATGGACCAACTGCACTTGAGTATGCTACTATACTACAGCTGCTCTGTGACCAAAGAGATCAAGCTAAATTGCCACTAAAGACTGTCCCTGTCATCCTTTGTTGAACACCAAGCACCCACAGCCTCTACTTATCATTGGTTTCTTTGTAAAATGTGCCATAGGTGTAAGAACCTGGGTAAGAATACCACACAACTCAATTCAATTACACCTTTGAGTTATATATGTCCCTGCAATTTTTCAGCCTTCAAATCTCATCTGGATTAGCATGGAGACCCCAGAGGTGAGAGACAAGTGATTAGTCCATTAACCTTAGCCGTATATTCCTGTATGTTCAATCTTTCCATGCAGCAGGTGCATAATTTACTTAGAAGCACTTACTGTCACTGACAAGGCCCAGCTATCACCTAAAATTGTTGTGCTGGCAATCAGCTCATCTGAGCTGTGACATTGGGAGGGAGAGGGTGGTGGGACCACCTGGGAAAAAAGGCTGGGGAAGGTATCCTGCATGCAGGAAGTGTGCTTTCCCACTGCTATATTAAGCAATTTGGGTGTTGTCCAGAGTCTTCGGAGCCAGCTCTCCCACCATTCTCCACTGCTGCAACAGGCATTGCAGGATGGCCTGGCTCTGGCTCTGCTCTTCCCACCAGGAGCAGGAGCTTTTTGCCAAGAGCTCTGTCACAAGCAACTCTCAAGAGAGTCCACCAAAGATCATGAAACTATCCACTACCTCCCCTCTGCTGCTCCCTGCTCCCTCAGCAGAGCTGTGTGCCAAGGAGAGCTAAGCCTGTAGCTGATTGATCTTTTGGCCTCATGCAAAGGAGCTGTCAGCCTGGCAGGACCTCATAGCAGCACTGTGTGAGAGCCCCATGCAGTGCTCCCTCAGCAAGAAAGACTTGGTAGAAAGACTGTGGAAGAGAAATGGAGGAGGGGAATTAGCAGGTAGAAAACTGAAGCTGGAAGGGATCGAAGCAGTGTTATGGTCTGACAGTTTTATTATTGCCAGTGATTGGGAAATCCATGTATGAAGGAGACAAAAACCTTTAACATAATTAATCCAATTTATTCAAATAGCAACCTGTCTCTACCAGTGCTAGACATCAGACTTATGAACATGCACCTTTTAGAACTCCATCTTTGAGTGTTTGAGCACTGACCACAGAGCCACTTGCTGCACTCCCTGTTGATGATGGTGGCCTTGTCAGGGCTGGTGTCTGTTCATGACACTGCACAATACAAAAGAAGGGTGATATATATCACAGCCAGTCTATAGATCCTGAAGTCTTTTATTGTATTCAGAATTAAGTGCTTAAACACCCATGAAGAAGGGGACTTTCATCCTTCTCATACATGTGCTGTGTCTACTCCCTTGCAGGAAGATGACAATGATCTCCTGCAATATTCTAAGTTGCAGTGGACCAGATTTCAGCTCATGTGAAACAAGCTCTTTGCACTGATGGTATTGAATTTTACCAGCTCCAGACCTAGTTCAAGATGTTTTGGAGGAGCTATGGCAGATTTGGGGACCATGCTATAGTATACTTCTTTTAAAATTATTTTTAAAGGGCTAACACAGTAATATGGCAGAGAAGTCAAGCCAACAATCTGCTCAGGACATGGCTAATATGGGATGTTTAATTGGATATGACTGCTCCCTCTGGCATACTCTTTTCATGGAGTTTAATTTTGACC